>JAANSN010006375.1:0-10635 GCA_036850665.1 Dicranocentrus wangi | reverse complement strand
TGCTGGATTGGTCTAAAAATCATTTTGGCAACATCACTGGACCCAAATACGAGAAAAGCCGAGCACATGCTAATATATGCATGTATGTAGGTATACTATAGTAGCCACATCTCATCCATCGTCAAAATCCAATACATCATGTAATTTGTTGCTTGTGGCGGAGCTGTCGGAGCACCCTGTTTCTTTGTTTTTGATCCATCATCATCATCAAATGTCAAATATACAACTTCAAATCTGCAATAAAAATATTTTAAAATTATAGTAAGATGCTGGTGTACAAAAACGCGACACGGGTTGTGCTGGCGGGTATCCACATCCACGCTGTGCTGCATGCACGACGACCCACAACAACACGGTGCAGCAGCATACAGCAGGATTGAGATTTGCATGAGAGAAATGTGCCGTGTGCTGACTGCTGGGGTGTCCATTGTGCATAGGATAAAAAAAGAAAACACTAGACAGCTGATCAACAGATCTTGTGAGTTGTGAGTTGGTTTGGGTAAATATATTATGTGTAAACCACCGCTCATCACTTTCTTTCTTCTTGTCGTCATCCTGTTTTTTTTAATCTGTCATTATTCGGCTAACTAATTAACCAATTTTAATTGGCTAATTAATTAAATTAACTTGTTTTGTGAATAACATGATAATTCTGCTGCTGTGTGCCAGGAGCACGGAACACGGGAGGAACTATTGAATTCTTTAGGTATTATTATTATTATGGAGAGTGGGGAAGAAAAGTCGTCAGAAGGTCACCAGGAAAATGACGAGAAGGAACTACATCCCATGCTGAATCCAGTCGTATCACTATTATTATTATTATCCAATGTTGGTTTCCTCAACACTGAAGAAAATGACACATTTTTTCATTTTTATTTTTTAATTTCATAGATTTAGTATACTAATTTGCATCCATTTCATGAAGGTTCTAATTCTAGATGTCCTCTTTAGTCACTCTGGCATCAAAGACCTGAAAAGCTTGCGCCTGGTGAACCGACTCTACTACAACGAGTCCCTGAAGCACTGGCTCCAACTCTCCCCGACCGTCACACTCCGCTCCTTTGCCGACATTGAAAGGGTGTCTCAGATACTGTCCACTGGTGACTAATCGGGATGGCCATCGTACACAAAGTACGCCCTCAACTCGGTCTCCCTCTGGGATGGCGACTGGAGCCGAATGGAGCCCTTTTGCACCCAGGCCACCAGCTGGATGACGCATTTAACGCTGACGGACTGCATCTTTGAGGACATGCGCAGTCTCCGGAGGGTTCTGTTCTGCGTCCACACCCCCGTTCTGGAGTCCCTCCAACTGGGTTTCGAGTTGAGGGGGCGGATCGGCTCACCCCTTTTTCGAACCGACTTGTTTGACTACGCCGACTTTATCGAGACGCAGACCACTGAGGTGCGTCTCCGCTCGGAGGACTACCGGCTGAATCTCGAGAATGTGCGGCGGGCGGAGGGGGCGATTGAGGTGGCGTGGAACTGGCCAAACTTGGACGAGCACTATCGAAAGTTGGTGAAAGTGGCGCAGAGTAGAAAAATTCCGGACAGAAGACTGTTTCCAAAGTTGAGGCGCCTCTGGATTGAGACAGTTTATAGGCAAGGACGGGACGTTCCTTTTTGTTGGGTCGAGTTGCTTTCCCAGTATCCAAATTTGAAGGTAGGTTCGAAATGGTGCTCGAAAAAAAATATGCCCATCATGAATATATTTGAAATTTATATGGATTCAAAATGCTCACTTTTAAAATTAAAATGTACAGAATTTCCATCTTTACATTAAACCTGACGTACAAGTGGAACCAGGGGAGGGGGATCTCCGTTATGACCCCGAGCGAGATGGACTGAGTCGAGCTATTCGTGCCCTGATAAGTCTGAGGGAAACTGATTCCACAAGGCTTCAACTGACTGAAATTGGACTGTAAGTTAAAAGTTTCCTCCAATAATTGATTTTGATAACAGGAAACAGGACATCATCATCTCCGAGAATACGCTTTTTGTACTTTTATTTTGCAGAATGTGCCCCAAGACTGGCTTGGTGGAGCCCCAGCCCATTTATGATCTCTTTCGACGGGCCCAGCTACCCCTATCAACCCTCAGAGTAAAAATCCTCCCATCTCGCACCACCCGGGAGTTTTCCAACCTTTTCCAAATACAGTCCACAGTTCCCCATCATCCCCTCCAAAGTCTTCACCTGGTGGCAGATGATTCCACTTCCACCTCGGCGGAACACTTATCAAAGATTCCAGGATATCAGTGTAGCGTGAACTCCCTCGTGGAACTAAATATTGAGGGAAACATTTTCGGCGACATGCGCTTTCTCCTCTTCTTCCCAAAGCTGGAAAGACTGACTCTCGCTGGAATAGCTGGGTTGAAAGTACTGGTGGACCGCAACGATGCCTGGAATCCGGGGAACTTGCTACCCGAGTTGAAGAGATTGAGGGTCGACCATCCTGCCCCACTTAATGCGCCCGGTTTAACTAGCTTTAGTAAAATCACCCCCAATTTGACCTCCCTGAAAATGACCCTGCTCACCAACGACACGCTCGGGTTGGTGGGCCAGCTTTGGTCAAGCTTGGAGGAGTTGTCGCTTTCCATAGCTGGAGCAAATGGAGTGGAAATGGGGAACCACATTGGGAAAATGAAGGGTATGTTTTCATGACATGACAGACAGACATGACCAATCTCGCAAATTAATGATTTGCATCCCTGTGGTTTATTAATTTGCAGACCTTCGTCACTTGGACATCAGAGTGGTGTCCTTCGCCACTACTGGTGATAGCACTGCTGCTGAACATCATGACGAAGCTCCTCGAATGATCGACACTTTGATAAAGGACGGGATTCTTCTGAAATTGAAGGAACTCAAATTTCTTTCTCTTGCTCTTCCTCCATCTCCATCACCATGCTCGGAAATTTCTGAGGAGACCATGACCTCACTTCGGAAGCAAGTCGAAACAGTCAGAATTTCGGTGGAGGAGGAGAGAGGGGAACATGAAAAATAAATTTTTTGTAGCAAATTGTGTAGCTTTTGTAACTACTAGAAATGTTTAAATGTGTTTTAAATTTTTTTAGCCATGTATCTTTATTCCGTTAAGGATACAAAGTTTTAATGTTTTAATTAAAATTTCTTAATTTAAATGTATTAATTTTTCAATGTATTAATAGAACTTTACCTGAACTGATTTCTGATTTTATTAAAAGATTTTTAAACGTGCAATCAAAAAAAGTTTCGTAGGTGCATGTATATTAGTATTATTACTATTCATATATCTTTAAGTAAATGATACTTATTTAAAATATTGCAACTGACGTGACTATATACTTATTTAATATGAATACCGATTTAACGAATTTAACGATATGAATTTATTTCAAATTATACACTCACAAGAAGAAAAACTGTGTCATATGGAATGTAATAATAACGAGAAGACTGTAAAAGTCAAATAGGTAACTTGCGTCCAAGCCGTCATAATGTGGAGAGAAATGAGATGGCATGACAGGAGATGAAAACGTCATGTCAAGTCAAGTTATGTCAAGTCATATTGTCCAGTTAAGCGTTATGTTATGTCAAATAATGTTAACAAAGTTAACATGATCATCAGTGTTCATATAGCTGTCAATTAATACCCCACTTGACCTGCAAAATGATTTGAAAATTTGAAATCGTCGTACGGTTAAAACGGTTACATATTTTTTGAAAATACTGTCACCATGATGATCAGTGTTCAAATAGCTGTCGATTGATACCCCACTTGATCTGTATGGAAAATTTGAAAATTTGAAATCGTCATACCGTTAAAACCGTTATATAGTATTTCAAAATTTTGTCATCATGATGATCAGTGTTCAAATAGCTGTCGAATGATACCCCACTTAATATATGTTGCCATAAGAAAAAAATTATGTAGTAACGGTTTTTAACGGTTGCCATTAATGAAAATGACTGAATAACGAACTCGTCTTAGATAAAATACTGGTGATGCCAGTGGTGAAAGAATTTTTCGTAAGTCTTGAAAACTGTGGCTGCTAGAGTGCTTACACACAGACAGACGGGAAGGTAATCGCAATAACTGTTAAGCAAAGCTTGAACGCAAGTTAATAATATAAATAGTGTACTAAAGGATTGTGGATGGATTGGATTTGGATTTAATACATATATTGCATGCATGCATAACTTTGTTCACTCACTCACACACTTCACACTGGAACCCATTTTGTATAGGAAAGTGGTTCGGCTGAAGGGAATACGTCGTTCGCCCACTGGGTCCCCAGTGGTTGTCGATGCATTTGATGGTGTGCCTCAAACAGTATGTAAATTAATTACTCTCCTCCTCCTCCTTAGCTCAATCTGGAGGAATGATCAGGTGACCGGCTCAAAAACAAACTGTGTAAACCAAATTGTTGATTTTGTCAGAGTGCAGCAACTTTTAGTATTATTATTATTAGTTTTTGGGATTATTTATTTATTTATTTATTCTTTCAAACAACAGGTTTTTAAATGTGGAATTTGGAATGAAAATAAAAAAATGCTGTGAGTTGTTGCACACACTGAATAGACTAAAGTTCAGACAAAGGTGAAAGGTGGGAATCAATCAAGAGGTGACTCGGGAGTTCAGGGACAAAAGGAAAGGAAAAGGGAAATCCTTTTATGATGGAAACAGCGAAAAAGGCACGATTGACGGAGGGGGAGGAGGTGAAGGAGGAGGGTTCACCGCCTCGTCCGAATATGGAGGAGCTCCATCCACTCCTCAATCCAGTGGTGAGTATAGAAAAAAAGAATGAAATGTGGTGACATTGAGCAGAGTAGGGGTCATTTAAGTTGACACTTTTTTAGTCGTTTTTATTAAATATTTATTTTTTAACTAATTTCGTTTTTTTTTAAATCTTTTCTTTCCAGGTTTTGGACGTCCTGTTTAGCCACTGCGGGTTGGAGCAGCTGAAGGCTTTGCGCCTTGTCAGCCGCCTGTATTACGACAAGTCGCTGAAGCACTGGCTTCAACTTGGAGGGACAGTAGTTAGGATCAGAGCATTCTCTCAAATTGAAGAGATTTCCAAGATCTTGTCCGCTGATGATGCTGAGTATCCAGGATGGCCCCATCACACAAAGTACGCCTTAACCTCAGTGCCCCTCTGGGTTGGCGACTGGAGTCGCATGGAACACTTTTGGAACCAGGCTGCCCAGTGGATGACACATCTGACCCTGACTGACTGCACATTCCAAGACCATCATACTCTCCGGAACGTGCTCTTTTGTGTCCACACTCCAGTTCTGGAGTCTCTCCGAGTGGGTTACAGGCTCAGAGGGAGGATCGGCTCCATCCTCGTCCGAACCTTCATGAAGGACCAGTTGGAGTTTTTGAACACGCTGAACGCTGAAACACGCTTACGGATGGAGGACTACCGGTTCAATGTCGAGGAGAACGCCGCCCGTCAGGCGCTGGCTGGTGGTGAGGGAATGGAGGAGGGGATGCCTTGGAACTGGCCACACTTGAATGAGCACTATCGGCAGTTGGAACTTGAGCAGAGGGAGAAGAAGGCAGACAAGGCCCTGTTTCCAAAGTTGACCAGACTCTGGATTGAGACTGAGCATATGCATGGAAGGGATGTTCCCTTTTGCTGGGTCGAGTTGCTTTCCCAGTATCCCAATTTGGAGGTGAATCATCTTAAAAACTGATTTTATTGAGGTTCGAAAATGTGTTCGAAAAGTTAAAAAAACCATACATATTATAATTCAATTTATTTTAAAATTTTAAGACTTTTCACCTGTACATTAAACCGGAAGAGGAGGACGAGCTACAAGTGTTTGACATTCGGTACGATTCAGAGCGAGATGGGCTCAACCGGGCGCTCCGTGCCTTGGTTGCTCTCCGGGAGGCAGACCGGGCAAGGCTTCAGTTGACAGAATTTGGACTGTAAGTAGTTTCCCTTATCCAACTGTAAAATAGCTTTTAATTGAGAGGATTCACAGGATACACAATTTTTTTATACATTTTAAAAATCTTTTTTGATTGTATTTTTACACAGGATATGTCCCAAAAGTGCGTCAATGGAGCCGCATCCCAATTATGATCTGTTTCGTCGGGCGGCGTGTCCTCTTCGCACTCTAGTAATAAAGGTCCTTCCATCGTCCACCCCAGAGGAGTTCTCTAACACTTTACGAATACGGTCGACAGTGCCCATCACAAGTCTCAGTCTGGTGGCAGATTCTCCTGCGGCCGGTTTGAGTGTTGAAGGAGGATTCCAAGTTCCTGTTATGGACTCTGTTGTGGAACTCACTGTTCGGGGAAACATTTTCACCGACATGCGGTTCCTCCGGTCCTTCCCAAACTTGGGGAAGCTGAGCCTAGTTGGAATATCCGGTTTGGAGAGAGTGATGGACTGCGGGGAAGCTTGGGCGGACGGGATGCTGCTGGATGAGTTGAAGGAATTGAAAGTGGTGGACAATGCGAATGCGGTGATCGTCCCTCTAAATGCTCCAGGCGTGGCTAATTTCCGCAAGATTTGTCAGAATTTGAAGGTTCTTGAGCTGCCGCTGTCCAACGAGAGTTTCCAGAAGGTGTGTGAGCATTGGCCAAATCTGGAGCAGTTGTCCTTTTCCATATCCGAGGCCAAGTTGGTGACAATGACGAAGGGCATTGGGAAGTTGAAAGGTAGTAGGATTTCAATGATCACGCTTTCAATATTTGTTTATAACATGTGGAATATTGTTTTTTACCGATATGCACTTTTGTTCTCTGGTTACCTTTTTGCAGATCTTCGTCATTTAGAAATCCGAATAAACTCCTTCTCCACCACTGAAACTGATGATGATGCATCCCCCGGGATGACGATTATTGACGACTTGATACTGCAAGGGATTCTGGAATTGAAACAACTCCAATTCCTTTCCCTTGCCTTCCCTCAAGAATCATCATCCGCCTCTAAAATTTCTGAGGAGACAATGACGTCACTCCGGAAGGCAGTTGGAACAGTTAGGATTTCGCCAGCAGAGGGGATGGATGTGAAATGATGTGAATATAATTTATTTGTAAAAGGTAACAATTTCAATATATGTAGCTGATTTCTTTTTTTTACACATTTATGTTGTCGTCGTGTCCATGTATTAATATTATATTTTCATAACGATATTTATTAAACTGTATCTTATAAAAACTATGCTATAATAATAAAAATATATTCATTCATGAACAAAATATATACATTGTTGTCAGAGAAACTGCCCTCCATCCATATTTATTTAATTAATTATAATAATATACGACATTTAAATGTTAATATGATTAAAGTTTTACAAATCTAAGACATTTTTGGAATGTAAAAAAAGTACAGAAAATAATATCAAACCCAAAGAGGTGCTTTTTACTACTTGCATGTAGTTTGGTTCAGGGTGCCCCAGGGTGTTTTGGCGGAAATGTTGTCATTCAAAATAAAATCAAGCAGAATATGGAGAGATGGACTGAGGAAGAAGGACGTAAAATAATAATAATAAAAGTGGTAAACATTTCCAAACAAAACATTTTTTTTCAATTGTATATTTTTTTTCTAATTTCCACGATTTCAATGTTTCCAACACTGGAAACCTGTTCCACAAATTAATTTAAAAAAAGAAAGTGAGACTGACAATGGAATCCTACCAGATCTACTCGCTCTCCTCTGAGACTGCTCATCAAAATGTTGGTCAGGCTGACGCTGATGACAACGTGGAGTTGATAACAATTAAATCCGAAATAACTGCCGAGGATGATGGCGCTGGAGATGACGACGACGCCAACCACCGCTCCCAACAACAGCGTTGTCTCATTTGCCTCAACTCCCAGGCCGGAGTAGTGGTCCAGTGCTGGAAGCAGTTCTGGAAACGGGGGGAGCCCATCACGGTCAGCCGGAGCAAGTCGACAGTGTTCCTCCTCCGACGGCTACTCCAGTTTCCGAGTGACCAGTGCGCCAGGCTGTTGGCTGGGTCGGGCGGGATGGATCCGGGTCTTTGGGTTGGTCTCTGCGGAGGATGCTCCAGCCTGGTGGAAGGGGCTTTTAGGCTGCACCAGCAGGTTGTCGAGTTGGAGGGGAGGATTGGCAAGATTGGGCTGAAGCTCAGGGGGACACTGGGGCGGAGCTTGGAGCGTTCCGAGAGGCTGGCGGAGGTCAGGGAGGAGGATGTCAATGTTCATGCCATCATTCGAGATTATTTTCGAGGTAATAATAATTTTTTTTATAAATTAAACAATTTTTAAATCTCGCATCGCAAGTCACGTTTGTTCCGGAAATTAAATGATGAATGGACTTTTTTTCAGAATATGGCTGGCAAAGTGGTGGTGATGATGGACGTGGACCTGCGGTGGCTATCAAAGAGGAGCCGGATGATCCACCTGACACCACCACCATCACCTGTAATAATAATGAAGAAGATGATTTAGTTAATAATATTGATGTTCATGATGTCACGTTTGGCATTGGAACCGTCCAGTACTCCACCTCCGAGGAGCATCGCTCGCATTTTAAAGAAACCCTTGATGATGACCAAGACGAAGGGGATGAGGAGGAGCGGAGCGACCAACAAGTTGGGACTGGGAATGGCAGAAGAAAAAGTCAGAATCGCCGGAGAAATCGCATCCTTCCCCCTGCCCCCAAGCCAACAACTCGATCGACAAAGTAACCACCGATACCAATCTTATGTTTTTTAATGTTTTTGCAAGATAATCACATAAGTAGATTTTCTAATAATAATTATTTTTTACTCAGATCCACCTCGCCCAAGAGTGCCTCCAGGAGTCATCGCCCTTCTTGTGCAACTACAAAACGAAAGAATAGTTTGTCAAAAACTATGGATGGCCATGGGTCAGCGTCAGGTCCTCCAGCAGGTTCAGTTAGAAGAACCAAGTCTAGGATTTTCCATGGAAAATGTATGCTCCGTTGATTGTTTTTTTTAAATTCCAAATTGATACAAGTTTTTAATAAAAAATTAAACATTATTTTTAACATAATTCATTTTCTAATCTATATTCTGTTTTATTATTATTTTTTGGCTTCTTCTTCAGATCCGTGTACAGTGTGTCATTGCCAGTTTGCCACACGCCGACTTCTCTCCACTCACCACGCCAACACCCACAACAACTGCTCCTCTTCCTCCCCCTCCTCCAGCTACCCCTTCAAATTCAAGTGTCTCCTTTGCAGCCATCCCTTCTCTGGTCACGCCGGCCGAATTCGCCACATGCAGCGAAAGCATGCCAACCAGCCCCTGGCCTGCCTCACCTGCGACTTTGTCACCTCCAGCCCGAGCACTTATTACACTCATGAGAATGGGCACAAAATGAGGGAGGTGCTGCTACCTCCACCAACATCACCCACTGGGGACGAGTTGGAGTGCGGATTTTGCGGCACCAAAGGAAAATTGCAGAAACTTCTGCGCCACGTCAAGCTGAACCACCTGCCCCAGCTCGGGATCGAGTCCTTTCGCTGCACCTCCTGCGAGCTCGTCTTTTTCACAGAGTTTGAGAGAAGCCAGCACTCGACTCGCATGCATAATGGAGGTGGTCCTGGAGGTGGGACCACCACCACCACTCCTCGAGAAAAGAGGTGGAAGTGCGACGAGTGCCCCTCCGACTTTTACCACAAGTGCCACCTCCAGGTCCACCGGAGATCGGTCCATCAGGGCGGTCGGGAGCTGTTGGAGTGTGCCGTCTGCGGGGTCAACTTTCCCCACCGGAACATCCTGCGGGAGCACGAGAGGGAGGAACACAGTGAACTCTTCCGGCACGGGTGTGAGCACTGCCAAAAGGGATTCAAAACCCGGCAACTACTCCAGGCTCACAAGAGGAATAACCATTCCGGGAGGAGGATGGAGTGTCCCCAGTGTGGAAAATCCTTTAGGAATGCAAAGTATTTCAAGCGGCATGTGGCGGAGGTGTGCAAAGGGTTATAAAAATTGAGAGGGGTGCGGCGACAAGGTCGTTAATTTTTTTCCTTTTATTTTTAAACTACTTTTTTCATTGCATTTTATTTTCAATGTGATCCTGAGACATGTTTCATATTTTCGTATTCATTCATACCGAATAGATGAATAAATAATCATTTTTTTAACAATAAAGCGAATTGCTTTTGAGAATGACGTGTCACTACCGGTTGGTAATCACCAGGGTCAAAGATCATGTATTTAACGCATAAATTATTTCTTGAGAGGAGACAAGTCGTACAGTTTACCAGATGAAAAACCTCGCAGGCAGGATAATTGTGACAGGTTTATTTTTTGTTATATTTTTATTGGCCCGCTTCCCTTGTATATTTCTGAATGAACCAACTGCGTCTAATTTTTCATTTCTGCTAAATGCCAAAAAAAATAACAACAATAATGTAATACTAGATTCATTCAGTCTTTTTTTTTCATCCACCTCGAGAGGCTGACTTTTTTCTCTCTTTTGGAACTTTGGCATCTCACACACATGTTTCCTCCACTCCATCATCACTCCACACTCCGTCAAACAAAACCACACTGCTACTTACTATAATACTCTAAAAAAAGTCACTGGGGCAATTGACAAATATCTCTCGTTCTGCTTTGCTGAGCATGCTGAGCGTTTATGTGGCTGTTGTGATGTTATGTTGTGAGTTTATAATTTACATAAGTAAGTATTATTATTT
>JAANSN010006374.1:0-10636 GCA_036850665.1 Dicranocentrus wangi | reverse complement strand
CCTTCCTGTTTATATTTAGCCTTGGCCGATGTACTACCGTACTACCGAAGCTTTGAATTTAGAAAACTTGCATTATATGCATGCATTTTGTTGTTCTTTTACTCGATAGACAATAATACATAGACTTTGTACCTATCTATGAGTCTTCCATGCATGGCATGGTTTCCTGAATCTTGACTGTAAAACCTGACGCCAGAGACTCGTTTGGATTTTTCTAAAATTTTTATAAAAGCTAAGCGTGTGGTGAGTACTATTGAAGCTAATGAGTTAAATACGTTTTTTGTAGTTTAAAGTTTAGTCAGAAAATAGGAAATTCCATTCCCAGCTTCCGATCCCAAGCATCATCCCAAAATTCCCACAATCCGAACCCATTCCTTGATTTCGCCCGTACAACATATATACTTACAGCCTACGTACGCACGCACTACATTTACGTAATGTATAACACTTGTTATGCCCACGTCTTGCTACATATCGCTTTATTGGTATAGTACATATGTAGACGGATTTGCACATCTATTATAATGTAATTAGCTAAAATTGTTAATTTGGTTTGGTTAGATGATTACATATGAGTGGACAAAAGATTCGAACATTTCCTACTACATAACTACATTCAACATTGCTAATACATAGGTGCATGTAAAAAAGTGATTTTCTCTTAGCAATATGTGTCTTTGTTGAAGTTGAAGAAGATTATAAAACGAATGCTGCTGAAAGTAGAGTAGATGAATACTCCTTGCCTTATGATTATGACTTATGATGTGAGTATTAATCTATAATCTAACGATATATTAGGATATTATATTATGTTATATTATAGTTCTAATAATACCCATCCTATACCACAAAATTACCAGTGTAATAACACATCTATTGTGTGCAGGCAGTGCACTCTGTGGAGCTTACGCTACTTCGAGCCGAGCGAGAACGAAGTCACACGTCAGCATAGTCTTCACCTATCTGATCCTGCCTGATCTGCCTATTCGTGTAGTCCTTGCTCTTTAGTTTACGATCGAACTGAAGTAAGTAAGTAACATAAATATATTATTTTGCTTCTCGCTAACCAAAACCATTACATGCATTAAACTTACATTACATTACATTACATTTTTCCTTGACGCACGACCAAAAGGCAAAAGGAAGCACCAATACCAAAACTACACCATACATACATACTTACGAAGTACGAATCACGAATCACGACGATACGAACGAATATTATATTCTACGTGTTCTCTGTCTATAGATAGCTTAGTAGTAGATATAAATATTATGTATGTGTGCTACGTGTTGTAGTAGAAAGAACGCAATACTTTCGTATGCGTATGTTGCAAAGTATAGTATTTTATGCACTGACGATATACACTGCCTGGTCTGCTGGTCTCTCTCTCGTCTGGTATATCTACTCTACTAGCTAGATGGTTAGATAGATAGATAGTCACTTAATTCTTATCGGAAACTACTCGAAACTTGCAACACCACCAGGCAAACAGAAGAACAAGAACTTTACTTAATTCTTATCGGAAACTACTCGAAACTTGCAACACCACCAGGCAAACAGAAGAACAAGAACAAAAAAAAATTGTGAATCATTAATTCATTTATTTCATCATATTAAACACCTCACCTTAGCCAGCAAGGAGTTCCACCTCGATACTCCACGATATTATATTTAGTCAAAAATCTACAGAGTTGAACAGAATCCAAAGACGAAAAATAAGTAAAGTCATAAATGTGTATTTTATTTTCTTCTTAATATTATTATTCTTTGGTAAGTGATACGTGGAGTATTTTTTATTTTTTATATTAAATACGTTTTTACAAGATATCAAAATCAAAGTTATAATACACAACAATATACGGACGGACGGACCGTCGTCGGAGGGCAAATAAAAACCAAAACTAATAGGGAAAGGATTTGTGTAGGTGGTAAGTCTGTTTATATATATATTTTTGCGATTTACGGTATTCCATGTTTGTTTTTGCCATCAACATCAATTAAGTTTTGTGCATCAACCCACCGTGACCTTGTCGCGACTATCAATCAACCAAATTGGCAATCAAATGTTTTAATGGCATTTGACGCCGTTGGTGGGCTTGCTTGAATTGATGTTAAGTGCTATATTTGAGGTTGTATTCCAATCCAAACCTTAAAAACGCTGTGCTGTACTGGTTAAACTGGCCACTTGTATTATTTTTTGTCACCATCTGCACCTGTCATTTTTTTGGATGGAGCCCTAGCGTAGTCATCGTCAGTCATCGTGATATAATCAAATCAAGGATGTACATTTATAGACTACCACTTATGACTTAGATATACAGTAGCTATTAGGTTATGTGACCAAGTATTTAAGTATACCACCGATAAATAAAAATGATGCTTCCTTACAATCCAGATATCAAATCTGGAGAATTTTACTCATTTTTTTTCATCAAGGGCAAAACGTACCGTTTGTTAATTAATACTGTACGGCTTATGTGCAATCTAAACCATCTAAACACAGTTGTCATAGTCTGGTACGGTAATAACAAAGGTACGGTACGGTAAATCGTACTACTTCGTTATTGTCCTTGTCACAAAAAAATGAGTAAAATTCTCCAGATTTGGTATCTGGATAGTATCCGTAGCAAGCAGAAGCAGGCATCATTTTTATATATCTATGAAGTTGGAAGTATACAGATTGTTTCAAAAAAGACCATATGGGACGTAAACGCTTTATGCAGTTATATGAAACAAGTTTAACTATGGCAACTAACTAATTCTAACTAAAATTTGGACATTTTCGTCCCATTTGGCCTTTGACGCTTTTTACAGGAGTTGGACCGCCTCTAAGGAAGGCTACATGCAAAATAGGTTCTGTATACACGTTGGATATAATTACAGGTGACGGGCGATGGCGATAGAATGTTGTATGGGTTACAATTAGGCGGGTACCTATGATGAATGACCTTTTATACCCAATGACATGGACATGATCGTGATCAAGGGGTGCTACAGAGCCGTAGTTACCAGCATTTTGGAGCATTTCTGGAGCACTAAAACTTTATAGAGAGAAATGCTCCAAAATCTGGTAACTTTTTCTGGAGCACTGTAAAACTTTTTAGAGAGAAATGCTCCAAAATCTGGTAACTACCAGCGAGCATATATATTACTACTTCTTATTCTATGGTAACTACGGCTCTGTATCACACCTGATGTACAGCGTACAGTAAATGATGTCGAATACACCTTGGTCGTGATCAGTGGTGACCATACCCGTTCAAAATTTTGTTAACTGTATTTACGTTCCTTTTGGAATGGCAATTGGAACCAAGGATCGGATGGGTAGGTAGTAAGTAGCTAGCTATCCGTTTAGAGACAAACGTTTGGATTTTTACCTTCAAGTTCAACCTTCTTCATTCTTTCTTGTCTCGTTGATAGTTGTCAAGGTCGCAACCAGTCACAAAAGCGTTGACTGATTCTCCATTTTTAATATTTTAATAAATACTGAACTAGTCTAGTAGGGTAACTGTCAACTGTGACTGTGGGTGGACGAATAATGGACGAAGTCCAAGACAGGTAGCTAAGAAACAATGCAAAAGCCCAGAATATATTCTGGGCTATTGCATTGTTTCTTAGCTACCTGCCTTGGACGAAGTCTACATAGTTTTAAACTCCTGTAATTTGACGAATGAACGTACCTTGGTATGTTTTTGCGGTGGAGGATGGATTAGATGACAGACCAACTTAAGACTATGACATATTCACATATAACGTCACCTTTGCCTTTGCTATCATGTGTGATCTAATCTACTTACAATAATTAGCATTCAAAAAAGTCCTGCACAGGAATATGAATAAAATTTAAAAGTTTTTTGATTGCATATTACAGAGAACCCTAACTTAACGTTTCGAAGACACTACAAGAAAGGAAGGAAGCTTTACATTCGTTCTACTACAAGTACACTACCTACATTGAAGGAGCTGGGGATAGCCAAGCCAAACGTAAGGAGGAGGAAGTACTAGCACACACAGATTTGAACTAGAAAGAAAGGAAGTTGCATCAAAATGGAAGGGCTACAGAATTTTGCCACGATGATGAACAACAAACTGTAAGTGGTCGTGGTTCGTGGTGTAACGTATCACTCGCCATTTTAATGTTTGCACTATGTAGTTATTGTTATTGTTAGTTAATTCATATGTATGTATATGAATACGTGTTCCATTGGTAGAACCTGAATGCAACTGTAACTTTGTAAAACAATTTATTTGTCGTTGCTTTACAATTATTGCAAATGATTTTCGGTATGAGCAGTTCCGTGGAATATTTAAGAGTAGATTTAAAGCATCAATCTACATTTACATAATATTGATTATCACACTGGTCGACTTGACTTTAAACTAAATACTTCTATTACTGGATTATTGGTTATTCAACGGCCTAATTGATGACGGTTTGTATACCTCCCAACTTCTAGAATCTTTCTAATTCAGCTAATTGCTAGGTTCCTTCCAATCTTAAACCTATATGCTGATAATAATGACATCATACATGATTGCAAGTTTAATGACGTCACTTTTGTGGAACACAGCAGTTATACCAAGACATATTTAGATTCAAAGCAAATAGAATGTAAATAGCACAAACAAACTCAGCACAAACTACTTTATCTGCATAATTAGTAATTGCAAATAATAGGAGTATTTGAAGTGGTGTGGTGTTGCATGTCTATTGTCTATAGTATTTTTACAACACACATTTTTTTGCTTTGCTGATAAAAGCAGTAGAACAGTTAAAAGCAGAGAAATAGTGTGGAAAGTGACAATAATGGATAATCTTTTATATTTATAACAAGTATATATGTGATATGTATATTTTTTTATATCATTTTTCAGGGATCAACCGATCAAAAATCATTTGAAGAACGTTTACGCATCAATAGCATCAGCTACTTTTGTTGCTGCTGCCGGATCTTTCGTTCATTGTAATGGTAAGTACTACATGCCACTTATGATGGTTGTTGTGTTGTAGGGTTTACCCACACCCATAATTGTTTAATTAAAGTAGCGTATGACCATTGTCATAGTCATGCGACCATGACGTGACCCACGCTTCATTAGCTTTCGTAAATTGAACTGGAAAATTAAAAATTACAGGATATTTCGAAGGCGGACTTCTTAGTGCCCTGGGATCCGTGATCCTAATGTGCATGTTGGCATTTTCTCGCAATCCAGATGGAAAGGATGATGGAACTCGATTTATGTATTTGAATGGATTTGCATTCTGTACTGGTAAGCGTAGTAATATTTTCGAAGACATTTACTTTTAACACTTGTGTTCTGCTATTCTAGCGCAGCGGCAGGGTTTATTGCGTTGTATGATTATATTGATTATACATTTTTTATTTCTATTTGAATAATTTTCAGGTATGTCTACTGGCCCATTGATTGAAGCAGTTTGGGACATTGAACCATCTATCGTGATGTCTGCTTTGATGTACACATGTGTGATCTTCACTTGCTTTTCTTTGAGCGCTATTATCGCCCCAGAAGGGAAGTACCTGATGCTTGGTGCGCCACTCATGTCTACCCTCTCAGCAATGATCCTTGCATCACTTCTGAACATCTTCATTCGATCTCACACCATTGCATACGTAAGCGTAATAATGGTTTACTTCAACTTAATATTACGTATCTCTTTAACTTTTAACGAATATTTTTCTCTACGCATTGTCTATGCTAATGCAGATGCAGTTGATTGTTGGACTTCTTGTGATGTCTGCCTTCATCCTGTATGACACGCATCTCATCATGGAAAAGTTCCGACTTGGAGACAGGGATTACATTTGGCATGCTTTGACCTTGTTCATGGATCTTGCATCCATTTTCAAGCACATCCTAATCCTCCTGGCTGACAAAGAACAAGGACGCAAAAAGCGTGACAACCGCCGTTAGAATATTCAGCTACGTATCGAGAATAAAATTTTTAAAACATTACATATTATTCTTGAATTCTAAAGCAAAACAGACGTGTTTCAGATCAATTCAATATCCATATATATATATTATACCTACCTATGTGGTAATGTATTACAATTACAAAAACTTTGTTCTGTAAAATGTCTATCATAAATATTAACGTTATTCGTTCGTAAAAATTTTACAAAGCAGTTTATTCAAGTTTGTTGGTATTATACACTACTACTATACTTAATATTACTCTTTACGTATGGTTGTTGAGTTAATTCATTCGTGAACCTCAACAGTAATTATAATAGTAAGCTTATTAAGGTTTTTCCTATAATTTGACATTGTAGGAGTTGTATTCTGTCTGTCGTTATCCGTTTCGCAATCTTCTTATAATGCAGATTTATGTGATGTGAATGAAGTGTAAAGATATAACCAATACCTACCTAGTTCTCTTTGGTTTTCATAGATTTTTTTTCACTCTTTATTTACTGCACATTTCGTTTGTAATTAGCCAATATTGATAAATCGCAATTCGCAACATCACAGCTCAATTTTTGAACTCTTCGAAATAAGTTCGGGAATGCGTTAGAAGCAAGCAACGGTATAATGATTACCTAAAAACGTTTGCTGGAAGGGTACAATTAGTAGTTATGCATAAGCATACAGCATATTATGATTTCGTTCGTACGTTTAAAGAGAGGATTGAATGAATAAGTAACTGTTGTACAGAGAAATAGAAATATAACTATTAAACTATACATTACACATCATACATTTATAAACAAATTTGTTCTAATGCTAAAACTGAACAAACACAATGTTGCTAAAGATAGAACTGTTACTGGAATCGAGTGTTAAAATAGAAAATATACGTTGGATTGGTGGACTATTAAATGGCTATGATGTAAACCAATTAATATCAAATCGAAGCTTTAACTGCGGCAGCGTTCTGTAATGATGGCCTTAATACCTGCCCATGTCCATCCTTAAATACTGTCATGTATACATGTCTTCGTGAAGTATGCCCCATTACCATCCAACATTCACCGTCGAATTTTGTTCCTATAATCCTAACATGCATCGTTTTGATGTATCATGTAAATGTATCACATTTTGCGTCCCCTCCCGGCACGATTTTAGCCAAGCGAAGCGAGCGTTGATGGACACTGGAGACTACAAGGAGCATCAAAACCGATTCCTGATTTCAAGCTTTGATTTTTGTCATAAATATGATAACTTGGTATCAGAAACATCTGTAACCGCATAGCACCAAAACCAATAGGTATAAGGTACGTTACAGATGAAATGTAGGTCTTCCTGTCCAACAATTAGCTTTAAGTTGCATCTTAATTGACACGCTCAAATAATTTTCAAAAGTTAAATAGTTACGTAATATTTTAAATGCGATGAGAATGTGATTCGATTGAAAATTATCCACCTCAACCAATTTCAATAGCCCGTCTCTTCAAAAATTATTGGTAGAGAGTGTGTATATATTGAGTATGATGCAGTTGCAGTATGACATTTTACATTTTGACTTTCAATAGTTAAATACTGGGCGTTTTTTAATGCCCGCACCTATATGAGAAATTACATAGGAAACACCATGGAAAAAAAGTTTCAGTTGTTAAAAGTTGGCTTGAACGGTGCAATGACAACGAAAATTTTCCCATGTAATTCCCATGTACTTAGGTGCGGGCATTAAAGAAAGCCCTGTATGTGCTTTCTTGGACTATGGTCGGTCGGTCTTTGTTATTTTGTTTAGTTTGATATAGGAACGTCTTATACACGAACGAAGGTGATTGTGATTACAAAAACTAACAATTACGGAAAAGTAATTAGTAAAAATGGGATGGGATGTTTGCCGATGTGGATGAACAATTTTGTATATTATGCATTTTGGATTCTGCTGCTGGTTATAATGTGTTGTCCAAAAGCCATTAGACCACTACACTACTACTGGTAGTAAATTTCCATGACCAGTAGTTGGCTTGGCTCTTTTGGTGCAATGACAACGAAATTAGTGGTCTACTAACTTTTGGACAACACATTATAATAAAGTAAAGTAAAAAAGGGTATAAAATATAAAAGTAAAGGAGTTTATATAGGTATTGTTAGTAGAAGGAGAAAGAGCAGCGCTATAATGTTAGTGAACCCCTCCGATAAAGTGAAAGCATTATTGCATTTAGAAAGCATTTATATGAACTGTCGGAACTGTGTGAGTGATGGAGATGCGGAGGAAAGCAAGCCGAAAGTAGGTGGTTTACATATTACAAGTTACCTATGTATCTCAAGGTTCCCCATCTAGAATGGAGTGTAGATTAGCGCGTCGTCAGATGGGGAACTATTTAGCTATGTAGCACCTTTTGTTTTGTTATACATATACCTAACCTACCTACCTAAAAAAGTAAAAAATTAGCTTTGCATTGTGTGCATGCATGGTGGGGGGACTTTCCGAGATGCATAATATGATGGACTTTTGCGCTTTTGTCCTGTCTTCTGAAAGTCACCATCAATCTGACTGAATATAAGATGTTCCGTGACATCCGTGATGTGATGTGATCTTCCTTGCAGCATTGTTGATTGATTGTGTGACAAGACAGGTGAGGAGAAACAAAAGAAGGTGATAAAAGGCTTTTTTGCAATAATTGTGTACGCACGAACGACGATTGCCACCCAGGCCGCCAGGCAGAGAATACTATTGCAATTTACACGAGTTTGATTTTGATTTTGTTGTAATAATCAATTTGCATTTGCATTCTCCAACAAGAGCAAGATCAACTATTATATTATTCCCTTCATGTGGCTGACGACTGATGAATGACTGACTTGGAGCTTGGTTGGGGTACAATAACAGCAGAACGCTCATAATTTCCTTCTGTAGCCCATCGAATATTTTTCTGGTTGCTGGACGTGTTCGTCATTTTGGCATTTTGGTAAATATAGTTAGAGGAAGACACTACCAGAGAAACCAGACACGACACACACTGAAAAAGTATTTAAAAAAATGGCAGAGAGACCAGAAGAACTTGCTTTACCAGTGGTAAGTGGTAAGCGTCCATGCCAGATACCTATGCACAATATTATATTATATATTATATGTACATATTAACTAACTAAATCGAAAATCGTACACTTTACGCGTAGGCATTCATCACAACCTGACAATTAACAATGTCGTACTAATATATTATGTAGTTATAAACCTGTATATTTCAATTTTGTAGGCATCCGTCAGTAGAGTTATAAATGATGCTCTGCCGCCCAATGTTAACGTGTCGCAAGAGACTCGGAAGATAATTGCAAAAACTGCATCAGTGTTCGTCCTGTATACAACTGCCACTGCAGCCGCCATCGCCACGAAAGCAGGGCGTAAAACCATGAATGCGAATGATGTTCTGGAAGCCATACTAGAGAATGATTTTCCGCAATTTAAAGACCCACTGGAAAAAGCGTTGGAGAGTAAGTTCGTACAATAATTCGTACATGTATTTACTGCTTCTACTTATTCGTGTAAAGTAAAGGAAGCTATTCTAATCCGTTAAAACTTAATAGGCTTTAGGGACACCCAAAAGAAAAAGAAGGAGACTTCCACAGCACGAAAATCTGAGCAAGCAAAATCCGCAAAAGCATCATCATCTCCATCATCTAAGAAATCTTCTCCGAAGCAGAATAATCAGGTGGCTGATACCGTAACGATTTCAGATTCTGAAGATGAAACTTGAAGTTTAGTAATCTACACGTACATACATGAAGATTTAGTAATTAATTAAGCATGTGAATGTGTCACTGTCTTCGTCATCCACCAGTGTGATGGTGTGGTGAGGGGTGATGGATGGGCGATTCTCGCGTGAATGCAGCGTGAGTGAATGAGGAGAACAAAATTACAATACAAAAATATTTTTCGAAGAATTTGACGAGAACAATGAGAACATATATTGGCTTACCGTACCTATATTATTATTACGTCTCTCGTGATATAGGTAATAGATATACGTGTGTAACAATGAAAATATTGATTTACAGATATTTGGTGGACAGTAATAACTTTAATACACTAATAATAATAATGGCTCGCTACATTCGTTAACCTTTAAACCTGAACTACTTGGGTATTTGATGTCTGTTTTGTACTGTGTTAGGTTGTAATTGTAAATGAATGGGCGTGATGATGAATTAGGTATTCAAACAAAATTACCCTCAGCGGAAATACGAACCTATAAATAATTTTCTGGTTATAAGCCAAAATCAAATGTTATCGTTTCATGGTTGTATCGTTGTTCAATTCGGCCTACTCGTGGAAGGTGTTAGTAATTAATATTTTTAAACGTAATTCATTGTTAATTGTCTTAATTTATCCACACCATTCCAATTCAGTACTGAAATATAAAGTCAATAAGTACATTGTACAACGCAGTTTTGATTTTTCATAGCTAACCGTTTTAGTTTTTATGCATTTTCTTAACTGGCTGGAGATAAAATTGCAAACATATGGAATTACTGAATTTTGGAAGACACTAGTGAATCTCCTTGCAGGGCTGTCGGCGTCGGTCATGTCATTATTTGCAGCATACGGACAGAGTCCTTGTAAGTCCTTGCTCAGGCGTCAGGAACGGAAGGGGAAGAATGGACTTCTACACCTCTTTTACTTTACACTCCTACATTTCATTATAGAATCGAAAT
>JAANSN010006373.1:0-10636 GCA_036850665.1 Dicranocentrus wangi | reverse complement strand
CATAAGGACACCACTTCGAAAAAATTTCTATGTCCGGCGAATTTCAAACCTCCATAACTTTTGATTGGAGGATTGTAGACACCTCATACTTGAGATGTACACGTTTCATGAGAAATGCTATCGATTGGCATCATAAAAAAGTGGGGCCATCAGTCGTTTACTCCACCCGTAATCGTTATCGTAGCAAGGGCGATAGTCCAAAAGGGGAAAAATAAGATTTTTTCCCAATGACGCAAATTTTCTATCTATACTAAACACATTAATAATATTTATGTTATTTGTGGTGAGCAGAGTGTAGAGTATCTACAATGACAAAATCAAATGTAACCCCCCGCACCGCAGCATGCTATGGCATTACATATGAGCTCATTATAACATAACATTGTACATCTCAGAGAAGGGGGATGAAGCTTGCTTGAGAACTTAGATTAGAAAAAGCAGAAATGGAACATTTTTGCAATGGTATTTATGTATAAAATATCATGCGTCGCAGCGTCACCATATTCTTGGAGTTAACCTGGTCTCAATGGGTTTTCAGGTAGTCTCACTCTCACTCACATCAGAAGACACCTGTACACATTGATGAGAGACAAGAGGCATACTAAAATGAATGAGTGCGAGGGCAGAAGCTTACTTTGGATGATGATATTTGCAAGAAGAACACAATTAAGTATTTCAAATATCCGCAATCACTTCACAATTTGCTCAATTTGCACACTCTAGTCTACCTGCTCTGCGCATCTCAGTCTTGTTGTGTGGTCTGGTTAATCATCAGCGGGTTTGTATAAAAGCCAGTTAACTATTAAAATGTCTACAGTCACGTTGTCACTTCTCTTGTCGATAGTTAAGTAGCCACCACCGCTATATATTCCCCGTATTTTGGAATCAATCCGATTCATTTAAATATTTTTAAATCAAATTACATTGCTTCAATAATTAATTAAGTCATTCAATTAGCTCTAAGAAGCTCTACTCTACATGAGGTCAAGTTAAGCTATGCGTAAGAGCAAAGCAAAATTTGCCGCATCTTGAGATTAAGAAAATAATTGTAGTTGTAGCCCATGAGAAATAATAGGCATGTTAATTTTGATGACTCATTGGCGTTTTGGTATTTTTGACATGGCTTTTTCGCTCTCTTCTAGTTTTTGCTTATCTTCTTTCTTCCTCCAGGGCCAACCCTGGATTGTTCAGGCCCGGCCTGAATCTGTATGCAGTCAGCACGAAAAATGCGATTGTCACCAACTCTCGAGTCATGTCAATCACCCAATCATATCGGAATGGAACGGTTATCTGAAAAAAAGTGAAAATAAAAATTCCTTCCTATATACTATGAATCATTTTGGCATGCAAAACAGCATTATTATTATAACACTAAAATGATAAATCCAACCTTCAGCAACATTTGGATGACTATCCTCGTCAGATACATATAAACCACGAGTATGATATAAAAGTGTCGAAATTGTCTCAATTCCAATGTCCTCAAATTTGATGGTGGTGACTCCGTGTTGGGCTCACCCTTCAAATCTCTAGTTTTACAAATAAGAAACATCAGTCTCCGAATTGGAGCTGCTTGAGAGTCACCCCCGAGGTGTTGAATAGTCCTGCAAGCATTATAACATAACATTAACAATCAAAATTAAATTAACTCCTTCTGAAACATTTTTATCTAGGTCGCTGTACCACACAACTGGAAAGAGGAGTGCGCAACAGGATATCAAATCCGTTGACATAAATATCATCTTCCATGTCTTGGGAGCAGTAGTAGTAGTTTCGCCAAGTTCCGTCTCGCTAATCACTATTTGAGTCAACCGTGCCAAACTCTGAAATTTTGAAAATGTACAACAACAAAAATTAACATGGATAATTATCAAAGGCAAAGAATAATATAGTGTTACAGAATATATTTGATTTTGTGGCTAACCTGCATGGAGATGGAAATCCCGCAAGTAATTTGGTCCCCTTTGGACAACAGCTTCACAAACCCGAAACCAGTGCCTATGAGGAGGATAGTGGAGAACAGGAGAGTTTCCTTCAGTCTAAAAAAATTTTTTTTTAAATCGTGACAGATGTAATTTCTCACTCACTTACTCCAGAATAGCAAAAGTGAATGAGAAAAATTCAATCAAACTAACAAGTTTATGACATAAAACAGCAATGTCAACCCTGAGCGTCGGCTCCCTTCAGTTTGCATGAAATGGAGGTTGACAGATTTGAGAGACAAGGACAAAGCGGTGACAAAGGTCACGGTTCCCATCAAGTAGTGTATTTCCAGCACCGAAACTCCAGCTTTTCGTCTACGCAACCAGAAACGGAGAGGAGTCGATTATTTTGATAAAAAGAATATAATTTTTTCAACAAGTTTTTTTTCAATTTTTTGCATCATACTTGCTATTCAGGATAAATATCCAATAGCATCCTGCCACTGCGAAGAAGATAGCCAGCCAAAAGTACAGAAAAGGAAGGGGAAGTTCACCAGCGGACAGATAATTCTGGTTCCGATTCTCCTCGCTAATCTCCACCTATAAACGCAGCGCAATAAAAATTATTTTTGTCGTGCTACAGTAATTGCACTAATATTGATGAATTTTTTTTACATAAAATTTAAAAAAGTAAAAAGTTAATGTTTTACATTAAAAGTGGCCCTGCTCCCCGAGTCTCCTCCTCCGTAATTATGAAAATAGAGAGAATACAATCCTTCACTAAAATCTTTCGTAATCTTCATGTTGAACTAGAAAAAAAGTCAAATTTTCCATTTTATCATTATTTTCTAACTGGAAAGTGTTTCGAAATGTTTGTATTGGTTTTAGTAAAGGAGGGCTTACGCTAAAGGAAAAGGATTTGACGCCATTGCTCCAATAATTATCCGCCTTCAGAGGAATGAGGTATTCTTTCCCCACCCACACGGGTTGAAGGTAACTGGAAGGAAAAGTTACTTCAAATCCGACATTATAAGCACCCTCATCCTCTAGAGGCTCCTGTTAAAAATGAGATCGGGAAGGATATCGAGTCGCAGCGTATTTGAGCCTGCAATATATTTTTCATATATTTTTTATTTATTATTTGATATAAGATCCGTTAATTAATTTAAATTAAATCATATTTCAGAGTTGCCACCACCAATAATAATAATATTCTCAACTTACACTCCAGCGTTGAAAAATAATGTGATTATGGCAATTAAAGTGCTGGCCTCGCCTCCAAGTTGCACCGCCTGCTCCAGTCCACATTCCGCTAGAGGGTCAGTGGTGGTGGAATACAGGTTCACGGCATTATTATTCAGACTTTTTACTATCGTAAATGAGACCCTCTACAAACGAATAATAATAATAATGAGAACACACTTTGAATCGAGATAATATTGAAGATGAATCATCAAGCCTAAAACTAAATTACAGATTGTATTCAAAACTAGTGCCAATCATCTATATCAAGCATACAGTAGTACCGTGTCATTATCTGCAGACGTCAAAGTCAACTGACCCACCGTAACTTGGAGGAGCCCACCCTCCAAAAAACCAAATGATGAGAGAGGAATTAGCCGCCTGGAATCATTCTGCAGGAAACACCAATTTTTTTTGTCAAATTTAAAATGCCTTAAGTTCGAATTTACTAATTCCATTTTAATGTCCTTCAATCAAATCTGCCTTCCAAGCTCGGATAATATTTATATAACAACTTACTGTTAACTGCAAATTATGCTTCCTCCCATAGGCACCATGCAAAAAGATGAAGAGCACAAGAAACTTGTGAGCTGCGGGGTGGAGGAGGTGGTGGCGATGGAACAGGAGTACCATTTTCCAGCACGGAGCAGAGCACTTTATAGTTAACACATTGTTTTTAATTTTCCAACTAATTCTCCATCCAAAATGCCAGAGTCATTGTCGACATTTTTAGGAAATTATATCAATGACATAAAATCCCACCACCACCATCACTTTCCACTCAAGTTGTTGATTGATGTTGATGTTAATTCATCATGAATGAGACGGAGAGTAAGAAAAAAATATATGAATAATATACGCAAAAATAATTTTTTTTAAAGAAGTTTGTTTTTTGCTCCTTTTTTAAGAAGGTGGTTTGTTGTTGCAGGTTGGGTACATGAAAAAGCATAGCACAGAAGATAAATTTGTTGTTTTCTTTTCTTCCAGCCAGCCGGGCATAAGTTCTCGTATGCACATGCATACTTACTTAGGTCTACGTGTTGTTTCTGCGGCTATGCGGCTACGCTTGCGGCGAATGGGGACAACTAGTGCTAAATATTTAGTAGTGATATCTTCCTTGAGCTTTTTTTGCTGGTTTCATTCACTACTGGGATACTGGGATACGTATTATACATTATACGGTATGGTAAGTGGATGATGATGATGAGTGCGTGTGTGTAGTGCAGTGTCATGTAGCTGCTTGAGTGACAGGGTTAATGCATCAGAGATGCTTTATGTCTAGAAAGAACATCTACTGTAGTAAAGCTGTATTTCCTCAAAAACTGAGAGGTATTATTACGGTTGTTAAATGTTGGTCAGGTTTTTCCTGTTTGAAGTACACACGTCTGTCTGGTGCCTGCCTGGTCGCAACGGAATATTTGCCAATTAAAATGCAACATATAGTCCAAAAAGGTTATAAATGCACAAAGTAAACAGTATGAATATGTGGCAAATTGTAACAAATTACATAAATGCAGTCATATCATATCATACCTATGTGCTTTTATTCGGAACAAAAGTGGATTAATAGTTTGGAATTGGGTATACATACCAATACAATGTACGATTGCCAAGAAAACCGAAAATTATAAGTTTTAAGTTATAATAAATATATTATTTTGTTACAAAATCCTCATGCATATGAAAAGAGCTGCATAAGTGCAAAAAGGGATTTTTTGCACTGTGAAAATATCATCATATATATCATTACCCATTCTGAATGGTAGGCATGTGGGTGCGGAGGATTTTTTAGTATAATAGGTAAAAGTGAAGATAAAAAACTTGCTATTGTGCTTTAGGGGCCACTCAATGTCTGGATATTTCCACATTTAAATTTATTTGTTATTTCGTAAGTACAACGTTTAAGTGTTTGTTATTCTCTCCTAGAGTAACAACTTGTTAGCTGGAATCCGTGGTGAATCGAGTCAGTAGAGCATAGGTAATAACAATGTTTGCTATTTTATTTCTCACCTGTGTACTGCCAAAAAAGAATCCCATAGCAAGCCACAAACATTTGCAGATCATTTACAAAATTTCAGTTTCGTAACATCGTTGTAATATTTACATTGTATCAGCAATTTATTATTCTATTTCTGGAAATAATTCGTCTACGCGATATATCCATTACTACTTGTATCCTTTTCCAATCCAGCAGCTCGATCGATTGGGCACGACGGCAGGCTGCTCTGCTGTTTTATATTTTCGAAGAATAATAATGCCTAAATTAAAAGACCATTTCACCTTTTTTGCCCTTGGTTTATTTTCCCTGATTGTCGCCTGCAACTCATCATTTGAGGAACTCGGCAATCCTCCTGATCCCTTCTTCCACTCCATTTTCTCGATTTTTTTGCGAAGCCCAGAGAAATATCTGATTTACATTCATTCGGCGTTGCATTCTCCACGGATTGCAGTTATTGGGAGTGCCATAACTCAAGTAGTACTTTCACCGGATTTTTGTACTCCCGTCGTTCCCAGCCATCACCCAGTTTTGTCAATTATCGTTGTATCCTCCTCCTCCTCATCATCATCAGTTCATCTATCCATTTTCAACACAATCACGGCCTATCCGAATTCGCTTGTACTTTTTATTGAAGAAAACTTTGGAACAGGAGTCACTTTACCCAAGTTTGTGCTCGCATGGCCTGCGCCGAAACTCATTATTCTGGATGGAAATGATAATACATCTTCATCTCCGCATCTCCGACTTTTGTGTAACGGCTACTGCGATTCGGAAAGGATTCATCCCGTCACCATAGAAATTCTGGAATTAGTAGCGGATCCATTGCTACTCCACAAAACTTACTTTTGGAATGGAAATCAGCGTCAAGTGGTGGCCATCGTGCAGCCCATATTCCGTCCCCACCTGGACAGATACAAGTCCGAGGTGGAAATCTGCGACAAGCATTTAGGACGATGGGCATGGCTTGCCTTCACGTGTGACGCCAGTAACATGACGCCCCTGCTCCTCTCCCGGGCTCACAACATGTCGCACCTCCTATTTCACGAGCTACACCAACGGGAAAACTATTCCGGGCTGGTGGCCGAGGAGGGAGCACAATATTATAAACAGTCTGAGCAGCCTACCTTCAGCGCTGGCATCACTTTCCAGGAGATCACAGCCTCCAAGCTGATCTACTGCTCTGGAGTAGTAGGGGAGGCTTCCCGAAAGTACCTCAACGTGGGGGAGTGGATTCGCCCCTTTGAAACAGGGGCTTGGATGCTGGGCATGGTTACAACGGGATTTTGCCTGGTGCTCGGATTTGGACGGTGGTTTCCAACCGGAGGAGCCTCCCTCCCTTTTACGTTCTTCAGGGAAGCCATTTTCGTGGCGGGCATAGCCATAGCAACATTTTACATAAATGGAATGACCAGTCTCGTCACCGTGGTCCAGTTTCCAAAGGCGTTCGAAAGTGCGAGGGAATTCGTGGAGGCCGGCTACCGCGTCCTGTGGTCTCGAGTGGGACCTTCAGAACATTTTTACATGAATTCTGGACTGACGGCTTCAAGTTTTTTCCCAGTTGACGCCGACTACTTTCAGTACATCGTCAAAAATCCGGGTGGGAGGTACGCCATGATTCCGAATCAGTTGGTAGCGTACCACCTCAAGTCCAGCCTGCAGCGGTACATCAAACTGGGAAGGAGAAGGAGGGGCTCCGGGGACGACACGCTCTGCCACATTGTGCCCCAACTGATTCACCCCACCCAGCGCTACCTCCACATGCACCTAGTAAACCGCTACTGGGTGCAAAGGTCAGTGAGAAGAATAGAGGAGGCTGGACTACGGTGCCAAGTACAACGAGTGGACCGTGTGGGGAGCAATGCTGGTTCACAAAGTGTTGAGGGAAACAGGGAAGCCTGAGCGGCTGCCGGACCTAATTGCTCTGGAAAGGTTATCCCTCATATTTGCCAGCCTGGTGGGACTCCTCCTCCTCCTTTGTGGAGGTGTTCTCGGTGGGGAAATACTTATAAAAAGGAATCCTTATTACACAATTTATTAAAACTTATTATGACCTAATTAAAATAAATTTTGAGTTGTATTGTCGCATAGCCAAAAAACGAATCTAGGTAATCTAATATAATATCTAAAATAAGAATACTTGGAATATTATTATGACACTGAGGTAACAATTTATTTTGATCACAAAACCTTCACATTATTATCATATTCCCCTCATCCCCTCCCCACCGCCACCTCCCCTCATATTACATTTACAAGTCATCAATGTCATCATAGCAGCATTTCATATCATGCAAATGCAATTTACAATTTGCTTGCGTTTCATGCATAAAAATGCATAGCTCAAGACTGTTGTGTTGTGTACTACTCTCTGTGTCACTCTAGCAGCGTCTAGCCTGCCTGCTATCCTCTACATGCGTGGCTAAAATGTGGTGAGTGGTGGTGACTACTGGTGTGGTGACGTGCGTGCCATGACGGGTTGCACCTGTTGCTTCACAGCTGATGTTTGTTTACATCTGTCATAGGTATATTAGCTTCATAGATAGACTGACAGAGACAGAATCAGATGCATTCTGCGGTTTGTAATGTGAGGTGCTATATATATAAAAAAAAACGAATTTGTGATATTCTACTTCTTTTTTTTAATTTAAAAAAAAATATTTTTAACGCCATCCATCATGAGCTTTCAACTACTTGCTCCAGATGAGTTGGAAAGGGTTCGAACCCTTTTGGAAACTAAACTTCCGGCAACAGCAATGGTATATTTTATTTTATGATCGTAAAAAATCCTTTGTAATTTTTGTAACTAATTAAGTTTAATTATGTCATATAAATGTTGAATGTTGTTGTTGCCAGTAGTCAGTAGTCGTTGTGCTGATGGCTGATTGTCAAGTTTGTTGATTGTTTTACTTTAATGTTGGGAAATGTGACGACAGGTGCTAAATATCGTGGACTTGGTTTTAAAAGAAAACTACCCGAAAGATCGAGTCAAGATTTATGGCTTCAAGAAGGATGGTGGAGGAGGTGGTGATGGTGATTCATCAGATGTGACGACGGAGTCTGATGAGAAGGATCCTCCCGAGTCGGACTTGTTTCTTGTGATCATTACAACAGACAAGGTTCGTACTTTTTGCATTTTTTTACGAATTTTTTAAGTGTTTTAATTTTAAAAAATAATTAATTCAACATAGCGTGTTTTGTGTTTTAAAATGAAGATGACTGCTTTTTTCTTCTATATTTACCGGTATAGCATAACCACGAGTACTCGGAATATTCCACCATTTATTCCCCCACCAAACCCTCGAACATGATGATGGAGTCTTTTTCCAAACTCTACGATTGGAACAAGCAAAATTTGTTTGCGTCAATTTTGCTCCCCTTCAAGCCATATTTGGAGGGGGTGGGGACCGAGAAAGGGGGAACATTTGGAGGTGGCCCTTGCACAGATTTTTATTTCCCCAGGGAGGAGGCCTCCGCTTTGAACATCAAGTAAAAAAGTTTCAGTTTCATATATAATTTTATTATTTTCCGCATTATCCATATATATTTGATATTTTTTTCATGTGGAATCCTTTAAATATTAAATATTATCCAGTTCAGTTTCTCCAGACGGACAATTCGAGTTGGACCAGCTTTCTCCCGAACATGCCCCCAAGGTCAACTCCCACTGGAAATATGGAGACTCCAGTGAGACCGGAAATGCACGACTGGCAGACGACATCCAGACATTTGGCGGAACCGGCGTTTTCAGAAAGGGTACGGGAACGTCGTCGTCGCCCAAATCAAGTGATGATCTTGTTAGCTGGATACTTGGAACGAGGATTGGTTCTCTCGGTGCTTTACACACAGTGGAGGAATACCGACGCCGGGGACTGGCTCGGTGGACAATGGAAGCCGCGTCGAAGGGGATGGCGGCGGACCAAGGGCTCATTCCAATCTGCGAAGTGGAGGATCTACAACAAGGAGTCGAGAAGTTTAGTGGAAAAGGTTGGATTTAAAGTTATTCACGATGTGTACTGGATGATTTACATGCCACCACCACAATCTTCTTCAAAAACTCCTCAATGACGTGGGGGAAAGTAAAATCAATGTGACAAATGATTGATGATATGATAAATAAAAACTACAGAAAGCAGAGCGTATATTGGAGACTTGACTGTTGTTGGAATTGGAGACTGAAGTTTTTCTAGGAATCAAATATGTATTCATTTAAAACAAAAAAAGTATTTGGCGAGGCGAGTTTGACATAATATAGATCGAGAAAGTTGCTAATATGTATTATTTATTAGCATTTTGTTTAATACTGTAACAAACAAAGTAATTGTTCATGGCATAGCTCAATCAAGGTACAGTAGAATGAACTATACTCAACGATGTTCCCTTCCCACCCTTTTTGTAAATATCAGATTTTTATATGTACAACACTATTCGCTTAAAACTTTGATCATGGCGTTGCTGCTGCTGTGTTGGTCTATAAATATATTATTGGGTACAGAAAAACAAAAGCAAAATCGCTTGGTCATTCACCTGCACCTCACATCATCAGCCCACCTTTCTAAATCATCATATATTATTACGGCGTTGTCGTCCGCGAATTACCGAAAGGAATGCCTGTCGAGGTGTTGTTGTACAACATCAGACAGCTCATAATCGAATAGTTTAGTACGTGTAGGTAGGTATTCGTATTCTCATGGGTTTTTGGATATACTAACGGAAACAAATAAAAGATGATTTACACACATCTTTTTTTCGCAAACACATTTTTAACAAAACAAATGAAAATGTACTACATCCATAATAACAAGCCAAGTCTGACAATGAGTGCTACAAAGTGGAGTTATCGCGAATAACGCAACGCCGAATATGAATAATGTTAAATTATATTCCTTACCTGCCTGGCAGGAAATAACGTCATGTAGATAAATATTTGACAAGGGCATGAATCATCGCACTTGCGCGAAAAATGCAGATAAAAAAAACAGAGAGTGAACGTGAAGTATGAAGTTATAGGTATAATAATAATATATGGAGTATCCAAAATTGTTTATCGTATTTTATCTGCCAGAGGTGGTAAATAATATATGTATGTATGTATTGGTCGTCGTTCCTGTTTGGAATACGCTGTTAATTATATGCTAGTTTTCCTGTGTGAACACTCAAATATATGGCCGACTACTGGGAGCAGCCCTCTGCGAGTCATTCTATGTTTGACAGTCATTCAGTGAAGATCAGATCAGCGAGCGATTCAAACACAAAGTACTTATTAGTTTTAAGCACTGCTGCTTCACATTTATACTTAGTTAACCTCTCTGGAATTCTTGAAAATTACTTCTGTGCTCATGATTTATTGCTTTTATAAAAATTACCCATTTCATATTTTTTAGTTTGAGGTTGATCTGTTAATAACCCAGTCGTGTGAGTGATCAAGACTCAAAAGGGCTTCAGTGTAAGTCGTACTATTTGTGGTCAAGTTAAT
>JAANSN010006372.1:0-10640 GCA_036850665.1 Dicranocentrus wangi | reverse complement strand
AGAGCTCAGGGAGAAAGACTACAATGATGATTGTTCCGGCGATGTTTAGCAATAAAATGACCTGTGAACCCATTCAAAAATTCAGTTAAGTAGGTACGCAGTTTATGCTAATTTTCATGATATTTTTTATAAAAAGTCTCATTTGTTTCTTACAAGATCAAGCCATCCACACACCAGAGCTTTTACTCTGTGCTTAAGCTGCAACACCATCGTGAAAATTGCGTGAAAATTAGATGTTCAAGAAAAAAAGGCTTAATCTTTTTACACCGGCAGTGCTGCAATTCTGTTGTTTCTACTTTCATCTGTCACGATGAAAGTGAGCAGGGCTTTACTGCTGGTTGCTGATATTTAGTCATTCATTAATAATGCAGGCAATGGTACCTGAACGTGACAGGTTGAGCACTCGCCAAGGATGGTATGAGAAAGAGCAAGCGTAAATAAGCTAAGTACAGTACAGGTAAAATGCTTGTTTTATGAAATGTCGATGCATGCCACGAATATCCATGTATATTTTAATCAATACTTTTTTTTACGTTGAAAGTCGTATTTCACTTGACAAATTAAATGACATAGAAAAAGTAGACGTGTTAAACCAGGAAAGTTGTAAGTTGTGATAGGCATCCTTTTAACTTCCATGTATATTACATGGCTACATGATATGATATATAACGTAATGCATTTATGAGCTACGATTTGCTTCTCACCGTGTAAAACTTGTTAGTAAGAAAAAAAGTATTTTTTTGTGAAACAATGAAACTATATAGTCGCAATGTCAAATTCCCGGAGGAGATTGCAAAACAATCGCGGTTTGCTTGTATGTAACACTTCATTATCTTGGCAAACAGGAATAATTTTATCACATTTGTCAATGACATCTATATGGCATTTGTGTATAGTAAGTAATTAGGCATTTCTTAAATAATATACCGGCTGCATGCCTGCCCAACTCACAACTTTGAAGAGATAAAAAAGACTTGGTGAAAACAAGATAATTATGACACAACTTTAACGCGAAGAAAAAGATTACACAACACATGAAATTAGCATAAACTCACATGAGTAGTTCCAATGAGTTGCTTTACCGGAAACTGTGGTTCGGCGGTTCGACACCGAATGGCTCAGTTGTCCTCGCAAAATCCAAACTCGTATTTTGCCATATAATGATATATAACTGCATGCATGCATCATAGTTTTCCATGATTCATCGTAGGTGGACATATTACATCAGTTTCGGTTAGCCAACGGCCAGTAAGTTAATTAGTTGTGTATTTTACGTGGAGACATTTAGAGCAAAACACAATGNTGGACATATTACATCAGTTTCGGTTAGCCAACGGCCAGTAAGTTAATTAGTTGTGTATTTTACGTGGAGACATTTAGAGCAAAACACAATGAGATTTTCACGTAAATTGAGATGTGTAGCCCGGATAATTGCGTATGTAGATTTTGTAAGTGATTTTACTTACATATTATATACTAATTAGTAGACCGTGTGGGTGAAATTATGCATGCGTGTTATTGTATAATTTATAGCTAACGTCTGGGTTGATGCTTGTCCTCCTTATCGCTCTGTTTATGGGAACTGCTGATCAGATGATAAACTACGAAATCATCGAATCTGGAGGAAACCAAACTGGTGGACACGACTCGATGCCTGTGCTGAAGATGGATGAAAAACCACCAATAAAAATAAGCGATTTGAATCTTTTCAAGATTTTGTGAAATTATGCATGCGTGTAATTGTATAATTTATAGCTAACGTCTGGGTTGATGCTTGTCCTCCTCATCGCTCTGTTTATGGGAACTGCTGATCAGATGATAAACTACGAAATCATCGAATCTGGAGGAAACCAAACTGCTGGACACGACTCGATGCCTGTGCTGAAGATGGATGAAAAACCACCAATAAAAATAAGCGATTTGAATCTTTTCAAGATTTTTGGGAATGACTGGTTAACACCGAACACTGCATGGGTGTTCCTTCTCCTTGGAGTGATTCACATGATGTGTCAGTTTATTCAGTTGTATGCATCCATGAATTTGGCAAAGTCGACTGATACGGTAAGTGCTAACTACTTATTTCCAAATGTTCATATATAAATTAATTTGAAATTAATTTCATAAAAATACTTGATAATATGTTGTTTTTCTAGGATGGAAATCCAAAAAAGGCTATTCCTCGAGCAGTGATTTGGAGAAATATACACAGTGTTATTCTAGCCTTGTACGTTATCTACTTTGTAGCTATATTAACTTGGCAGGGAGCCTTGCTCACAATTTTCTGTCGCGGATTTGGCTTGTTATTTGTATCCTTGTACATTAGGGAGCTCCGTGATGGAGATAACAGTAGTACATCTTATGCTGTTACGATGGATGGTGATTATAATGAGCAAGAAATGGCAATGTTGTGACCTAATTTCGTTAATATCTTTAGGGAGTCATAAAAGTTATTGTTAGATGTGTATACTCTGGTGTAAAATGCTTAACATTATTACATTAATAAACTATTTTTTCCTGAAAGAAAAATATATTGTCTGTTACAATTTGAGTGGTAGTAGTAATTATTATAAAGCGCCTTTAGATTGTGTTTTTGGCCGTTCCATCATTTCTCCAATACCGTTCCACTCCTCCTTAAACGAAGTGTCGGAACAGTTAACTGAAGTGACTTTGCGGAGCTCTTGGATAAACTTGAAGACATTGTAGAGGAGCACTCCCCGCGTGAGAATGCCCACTCCGAGAGATATCCAGTTTTGGTCCAGGCTCCTCCACGCAATATACGCAGTGAGGACGCTCAGGTTGAGAATGAACCAGGCCCATGCAATTTTCAGGGATTTTCGGGGTTTGGTTGTCTAGCAGGAGGAATGTTAATTTCATGTTTTGAATGTAAAACGGTAAGCATGTAGTTTGAAATGAAAGTTCACTAATTGTTTGTTGGGGAACATACCCTCGTGGCAGTTTGGATTAGTGCCACTGTGGCACCAAATTGTAGTACGGAAATAGCTATATCCACACCAGCCGACATGCAAATATAGTCCACCCGGACTTCTCCGTCTTTCAGAGCTAAAATCAGATAATATGATCAGAGTTAAAAAGTCACAGGGTTTCACTATGTACTCTGTGCAGAGGGAAACTGCCAGGATATACACGCTTTGTTTTACCTGTTGTCGCATTTCTGATCGTGATATACTGCCTAAACATGCTGTGTATTGGGCCAGCTTCAGAAACAAGCATGATGGTCAGCGATTTTGCACATGCGGCCCAAATTATGGAAACGACAATGGATCCTAGTAAAATAATCTGAAACACAACGTGACTAATTAAAAATCTGTTAAAATACTAAATAATGATTTATAATAAAATAATTGGATTTAATCATCCCCATTTACCAAATCGCAAATGCCAACTATTATGGCTCTAATTCCAAATCTGAAATTGTACATTGAGCTGAAACTGATGAAAGTTGACAGAACGTGCCACTACCACTACCAATCTGATGCATTTGTATTTGTATGATATAGTGTGCTGTTGTCGTTGTTCACCTTATGCTCCCGTGAGCAGAAACATCATGTAAGCACACTATAAGCACCAATTAATCAATTTTGTTGTGTGTAAGTAATGCGATGCATGAACAAGGTGCTCAACAAAGTTGAACTTATTCGCCACTTTTGTAGGTAGTTTCTAGATGAGTTTTCCCCTTGTAAAAAAGCAATGTAATCAAATGTCCAATTGTCTTTCCGGTGTAACGAAAAGAAAAGTCTCGAACACGTCGAAATGCTCCGAACTTGCTTGACGTCATTCGACATTTACGCAAGTCGTAAATACACGTTTATTACAACGTTTTGAAATATGATGTTTATAATTTTTTATTCATTGACTTTCCTTTAGGTACATAAAGAAGGGCGGTGAAGTTACAATCTACAATGTAATGTGGAATTTTATGTGAAAATGAAGAGATGACAGTGAAAAGTATATTTAGGTAATATATGTAATATAATATATGTAATTCAAGTAGCCCCATTTATCTTCTATCATATTCCACAGATTGACTTTCCTTTTTAATTCGCTCATCCTCCTCGAAACCCGATTTTCCCTTGGGAAACCCTTCGCAGCTCTCGAGTGAAGTCCATCACCTTCAACAGAAACCCTCCTCGGACCACAACCCCAATGCCCAGAGTGATCCAGTTTTGGTCATAGATTCGCCATGTGATGTATGCCAGGTAGATCGGTATATTGACAATCAGCCAGCACACCACTACCGCCATTGATGTGTTCAGACTTTTTGGCTACATACAAGACAGATAATGGTTATTTCAGGTTAGGTCATACTAGTGAAGCTTATGAGGACTTTTTGCAGACATTACCGACGGTCCATTGAGGACAAGTGCAAACGAGACGAGGAATTGAGGAACAGACAGTCCAATGTCGGTTGCGGCACAAAGCGTAATGTATTCCCGGCGAGGAATCCCATCGTTAAACTTTTCTGCTCAAGAAATAAGAGAGAATAAAAACAGGAAAACTCAGAGAATAAATATGTATATGATGGCAAAACATTGTTTTCCATTGGGGTATATATGATTCTAACGAATATACCGGTTGTCGCATTCCGCATGTCAACATAGGTCCTAAACGTGCTCTTAAATACGTCCCCTTCAATACCCACCATCCAGAGAGTGATTCTGTCCAAGTACAGGATCCAAAGGATTGAGGTTGTTACAACCCAAACCAGGATAAACTGTTGGCACCCATTAAAATTCTTCATAATAGTTCTTGTTTTGTGCATTTAATACATTTTGAGCCATACTTACCATATCCGCATATCCAGCAAGAACTGCTTCTCCACCTAGGCAGAAAAATTTAATTCATTTTCAAGGGGATTTTGTGAATAGTCGAATACGTTTTTTTACAAAACAAAAGTCATACCTTTGGAGAAGCTTTCTGCTGGCATGATCATTCTTGTGGGGGATATTATTAAATTTCTCTTTCTGGGTGGGGCAACAGTCATGAAATCCCCAGTAGCCGCTCCCATCTTGATCTCTTATAACTACGACTAGATGTCCAGCTCAAATTATAACTTTTTTAAAAGTTACCCAGAAATTCTGTTTGTGCTAACAAATACTTTGGTCTGCTTCTATCCTAATGTACAAATTGCGACAATTCCTGCGACGATTGGTAGCGAAAGTCCAAAAATTGGCTTTATCTAATTGTAAGAATTACGCCACCGACTTGGACTTCCCAAGCAAAATAAAATGTTTAATGGTAAAGACCAAAATGGCTGACTGGGTCTGTAGGTACTATAGGAAAGTAATACGTTTTAATTACTTGTTTCTACAACCCTTGCCTCTCTGCCATAATATAGTATATGTGTATGGGCTTATACGATGGCGTTTCTTTTGTTTTAAAAGATGTTTAGCACGACAAGGATTTTTCGATTGGTGGGCAAGACAAGGAGCAGGATAGAAATTTTCATTACATATTTCAATAAATCAATACTCATGCTTGCGTGTCGAAGGATTAATCACTTTTTGTAATGGATAAACTTACGAATATGAATATAGAAATGGCCAAAGAGACTTCGGAGATTCGTGAGTATTGGCAAATATACGAATCCGTCCCCGTTCTTGATTAGAATATATCCCATATCCCATTTTAAAACCACGTATAAGAACAAGCACAATATTATACGTAGGTAATTAACTCCGCTGTAAAATGCTGTACTGAAAATTCTCACAAAATTAATAAGAACGCACTGCAAGGGATCGAGGGAAAAGGGACTAACCCAGATGTCATAGTAGAATATACAGAACTATGAGTTTGCTCAAAATCATGACAATCTAGTTGACGTCTTTGACTTTCATTGTCTCTCGCCAAATAATGTCGTATGTGCCTGCAGATCTATTGTTATTTTGCATTATTTTTATCCGCTTTTCCTAACGGCAATAACAAGAGTTGTAAAGTAGGCAGTTTTCTTTTTCAGCTAGAATTTCTATTCTCAAATTTTTCTCTACTTTGTAAAGTCAATCTCTTTATAAAGTTAGGAAGTACATCTGGAAAAAAAACTTTGGGTTGAGTATTTCTGCCTGAAGCTCATTATATTACTTTCAGTACCTCTTGAATCGTGTAAACAACAAGTTTTGTGCTTTTTAACATGAAACCACCCACATACCAACAACTCTTAAGGAAATGTAAACGCTTTGATGTTTAATACCTACATATTAGCTTTTCACCCGAGTTTTCATACCTAATCTGATCTGTCATTCAATTATACATATTATGTATCCCTCCTTCATACCATTTCTGTAGAATTTTTATTAAAGTATGCATAATACAGAATGCAGAATAATGCAGTCAGTGTTTGGCAGTAACATCGAGTATGAATATTTTATTAACATAAACTTTCAAATCCCACATGAAAACACAGATTAAATTCCGACAATATTCAATATAGCACATATATTACAAACGGATTGAGCAACATTTTGAAAACAATCTCATGGAGAAGGAAAAGCATGAGGTTCGCAGTCAGCACATTCTTAGAATAGGTATAGAAGTATTTTAAAGTGTTACTTAAAATAGCATCTTATGATATATTATGACCTTTTATTTTCAGGTATTTTTTGTAAAGAGCATATCATGACACTGCGTACCATTTTAACCGTAACGTTAAGTCCTCCTATCTTACGGATCTTAATAACAATGTTCGTAAAGAAAGGAATTACAGGAAGTGGAAATACGTCGCAGTAATCGATAATCCTCTAAAATCAAAAGCATTTCATCAGAAATTGAGTAAAAAAGTACTGTTTATTTCCGTTATTGTCAGTCGTGAGTCGGATAAAAGTGGCTAACACAAAAACATGAAACAAATCTATGAAAATAGATAGATGCAAATATATACATATACAAAACAAAACCAACAAACAGTAAAATACGCATATGACAGACAATCCAGTTGTCGTGTACCATTCCATTCCAGGTAACTGATGCTAAACTCTCATCCTCCATCTGCATCTTCCCCTTTATTTAGGACGTTGATAACTTCGGTGTTCCTTGCATACATGGGCTCTTCTCAATATAAGATACTCCACCGTTACTATTATAACGAGCCCGGGAGAGCGCTATCCCTCCCACGTCAGACAGCACCTAAAATTTTGATTAGCGAACGGTAAGTAAACTCCTTTTGTTAACAGGTATTTGCCATGTTGATTGTGAACATGTTCAAGCGGATGCTTTTTTGGTGAACGAAAAATCAACTAAAAAACACCCAAAACTTACTCGAGGTCGGCTGCTTCCAAAAATTGAGTTCATATGGAAAACTCCATACACAACGGGATTAACTGTGCTGTTGGTGCAGGCAAAAAGGAATAATCCCTTTTGAATCCTTTGGTCCACTTTTTCTGCTGTTTGAGGATCAGTCCAATACCTACACATAAATTCAAGGTAAAAAGTGATAAAAACTTGTCTGCCTATATCTGAAAAATAATAATGTGGTTGTTGAATAACGGGGGCAGGTTAAATACAAACAAAAGAGATTTATTTGGTCTAGCACAAAAATGAAAAGAAAATCCCTTTCTACAAATTTCCGTCGAACCCTGAACCTTTACATTACAATAGGTAGATTACCATTCCCGAATATCATAAATGACGAGATTATTTGTACTTCACAAATTTCCATAAAAATCATTTCCCCCCTCTCGACTCGAACCTCTTCAGAGAAACGTAAACATAATCGGATTTTTTCTACCAATTCGGTTCTTGCGAAAAACTCCAACAAATTTTTTCTACATATTACGCGTTTTTTAGATATCCCGAGACTCATGCAGACTATCAAGATTATTAGACAAGCCTCGTCCCTTTTGAAGCTGCCTAAGTGGCATTGTGTTCAGACGAATTTTGGATGAAAAAGTCGGAATCATTAATAATCGGATAGGAAAAAGAAGGGTCGGACGAGAGATTCTTAAATGTATGTATGTACTTCACGATACAGTAAAAAGGGGCTTCCATTTAGAATTCCTGCGGTACGTAAATAATACACACGTGTTTGTGATGACGATGTGAGATGACAGGCTTTTTCTCTTCACAACTCTCTTATCAAACGTCACGTGTATATGCTTATAAAACACAACTATCTTTTGTGAATCCCTCTAAAGCAATGTCCACTATTGTCCACTAACAAAGACGTCATGGGATTCACATCTTAGATACAGGAATTTTCAAGGAAGGTTCCAATCAGATTCTTTTTTTTTGTAAAGGCTAGGCCAGAACTTATAGATCAATTTTTCCGCTTACCAAACGCACATTACGTAATACGGTGTCCAGCACACGAGAAACGCTGCAGTGATGACGAACGTCATTTGAATTGACTTCACCTTGGCTCTCTCGATATTCTGTACTCCGGTCCGTCGGAGACCGTCTGCAATATGGAAATATACGTACGCATGAATATTTATAACATTAACACAGTTTATCCTGCTTATATTATAACTTTCTCTGCTACGTCGGAGTGAAAGCAGTCCCTATTTTGTAATATCTATAATGGACGACACTAACCTAACATTATGTTTTTGTTCGACTTCCATAACCGGCTGCCTGAATCAGTTTTTTGTTCTGGGCTTTTGCAACCTTTTTTTATACATTCCACGCGTCATTTCTCTTTTGACGGTGAAAAAAGCTTCTGGAATTCACACAGATATGTGGTACGCGAAGGAAACTAGAATGCTTCAAGGGCAAAAACTCCGACAACTGGTAAATAATGGAATCTCGAAGCAATTCAGAGATGGGTAATTACATCAAGTTGCTTTTCATTCTGGAAGTTCTAATGAAATGGGACAAACTGTCTGGGAAAGTCTTTAGCCTAAAGGAGAATAGAACACATTTGCACCACACAAAAGACTGATATATTTTGTTGTTGTCAACCAGACAGAAAAGATTCATGAACGTTTGGGCGGAAAAGTCGGGATTAGATTTGTACATTCCACAACAACATGTATTGTGGAAGTGTGTTTATAGTTAGTACCTAGTGAACTACAATTGAGTTTTTTCCGAGAATGACAATTCCAACGTATCCTTCACTTACGCCCAAATCATATATTTCATGTGCCACTTATAAAAACTTATATAAAAACTAGTTCAAACTGGATGGAAATATAAAATGACAAACCTGGAGTTGTAAATTGATTCGAGGAATGAGCAATTTTGTACAATTCCACGGCGATTGAGCCATACAGGACAATGAGGAGCAGCAGGGGAACCGCGTACATCATTATCATCACGAAAAAGTTGTACATCACTTCGTACTCTGGTTTCGAGAAAGCGTTGAATGTGATACACTGCGTGTACCAGAGGAAATGCGGATGTGTTTCCACGTGAAAGATGACCACCTTCAAGTGAAAAGTATAGATTTGAAGAGTAATTTAATTTAATGGCATGTCACATTCCACAAGCAATTATTGGTCTTGAAAAAAGGCTTACTTGAGGAAAGCTGCAAACTGCGGAGAGAAACCAGGCCACGAGAACCATGATTTTTGCGCGCTTCCTTGATTGTAAACTATGCATTGGATACCGAACAGCAAGGTAGCTAAAATCGGGTTCAAGACATTAAATCACCATGAAAAAGTACGTTATTTGAGTTTAAGTTTACACCATATATTACGAATTACGTATAAGTTGCAATCACATTTTTTTTGGCAAAGTTAGAAACAGGAAAGGCAAACACTTCGACATCATAAACGCTGTCACATGCTCGTAAATGTTCAGATTCTGGAAGCACAGACATGAACGATGGGATTCCCAAAGTTTGAACTTTCAAAAGTTCAGTCAGCTTTTTATCATTCCAATTCCAAGTTCCAAGGATATGATCAATTACACGGTATTCTGGCCAGTCGTAGTCGTACTTTCTGTATGTTCGTTAATACGCTGAATTGCTGTATGAACATGAACTCCAATTCCACGCAAGCCAAAAGCCAAATAGACTTCAGAAAGTGTCATTTAAGCCAGCCGGAAGGCGCAATGCAATAGAGGATGTTTTTATTGGGGAAAGACTGTTATAAGAAGACTCAGTAATGAAGAACCGGAACTAGTCCTACACGTCCTACCTGCTTGTTATGTATTATGTGTACACCCACAAAAGCACATTTTCCTTCATTTCGGCTTCCCAACATGAAATTATCGACTGATATCATGGAAGTACTTGGAAGTTTCTTTGTAATTCAATTCGACTTCAGACAGATCCTGGAATTGGAGTTTTTATCACACTATAGCTATCAATTACGTACAACTGTAGAAAAGTTGAAATAGGATTTTTCAATGCTGTTCAAGTGCGTTGCGTTTCTTTGATTTCTCGTTTCTTCAACTTTTTGATAGCTCACAAGAAAAAGTTGCAAACAAGTCAAACAAACTACCTAGTGTATACGACGATACGATACGTCGGTAAATACGGGGTAAACAAGATTCAGTTGAGTAAAATTCCCTCAATATTTGCATTTTTAATGGCAAATAAGAAAACTAGCGGGCTTACTTTCCCTTTTACCTAAATATGTATGTACCAACCAGTCTATATTTCTAAATTAGTTTTTACCTCCATCATGTTTTCTTGTCAGTTCCAGCTGAATTTGATTGAACTGATTTAGTAATGACCTGCATTGCTT
>JAANSN010006371.1:0-10645 GCA_036850665.1 Dicranocentrus wangi | reverse complement strand
GATTTGGTAGAACGTAAACAAAGGATTCAACAACCTGCAATGTTAATCAACAACAAAGTCATATATACACAACATGTAAACATATAAATAGCATCTGCAAACGCACCAATATTATCTTACAATTAGCTTAGTTCTCAAAACACCAAATGAGTCCACTGTCAACTGTGAGATTGTCTGTCAAATGTAGCACAATTAACAAATGCGATTTATGACATTATACGTATTGTAGGATCCCTAATATAACGATGCGCTGCCGACTACCGATTTGTAACATAATAGGTAACATTTGCGCATAAAAGTTGCATGACAATTTTGCGTATTTTTAGGATTATTGTCCTTACGGCACGACACGCCAAAGCCACATTTAATACGACCTTGTTTTCTCCATATTCGCTCGCGGAACTAAGAACTTAATGCCCAGTAGCTATATAACACAGAATATTTTGTCGCATTTTTGGAATACACGGATGTACGTATGTACGAATATATGCGAATTTATAGTGAGTCATTCACTTTCCCCCGTGGTGGTTTTGGTCTTTTTTGTTGTTTCAAGAAAAGCGATTTCTTTGAAAATAACATTTTTTAACCATATTGCACGACAAAGTTATAAATATTTATCTTTTCAATGTAAACCTATATCAACGACAAATGTGGAATTACGTACCCGGTGGCTTGAAAGAAATTCCTTTGAAAGAAAAGATTTTTCTTGTCTCGATTTTCTTGCAACGAGCAAATGTTACACAAGTAACAAATAATCCTGAAAGGTTAGTTAGTACTATACAGGAGCAAAAATCAACTAATCTCACTGATTTAAATTAACATAACAATTGTGTAATAAAATCAAATGGAACTCTTTATCGACAACTGCAAACTGCAGGTAACTGGAACGGTCAGTGAGCTCTTTATATAGAAAATGCGCACGCAGTATAGCGATTTATATAAGACAAGACAGGAAGGACACAGGAAAAAGCTCGTGACTCGTGACTGTAACTGCAGGTTGTTGTCGTTCTGTTGAAATAACCATTGCAGTTTATGTCATACGATACATGAAACCACCGACTTCGGCTTCACGTAGAGGTGTACAATTTGATTCTCTTGTTGCACTTTATATACGGTACACTAATTATGCTTTGGTGGAAAGAAGATGACTGCGAATGAGATTATTTGCACGTTCTTGAATGGAATCGGATGCCAAATATTTAGTGTATTTAATACTAAATCTTCTTCATCCTGCGTCTAGATTTTGAATGCGATTTTTAAACGCACAATACTATCACCATTGTATCTTGATTAAACAATAAACGTTCATGTGATAAGTATTATGTACGTTATGCATTGCATGCCAGGTAGGTGTACATTAAGGGATTATGTGATTGTGATGTACATCACTTAAAATAAATAATTTATGCATGTTGATGAACTACGATTCCATCATCACGTATATATCGCCACTGGTAATCCACTACTTTTTCAATGAAAGATTATATATATTTATTCCCAGGATGACGCTCTCACTAGAAAGGATTAGCTGTTGCATGCTTCTTTCAAGTCAAATTTAATGTCAAAGTCAATGTTTCATCATTTCTATTATCAGTCATGCACGATCATATAGGTACACTATGTTGTAGCCGTATTATTTTTTACCTGATATGGTATGAAATATGAATCAAAAATGCTCCCGTGAATCGGGATTCGTGATTCTGCATTCAATGACCTGGTTCAAGTATCAACATTACTCAGCGGAAGAAGATTCCCGTCCTGTGTGTCCATTACTAATTTCGACTGGAAGGCTAACATCATCGCTAAAAATGATACATTACCTAAGAGTATATGATGCTGTACTGCTATAATTAACACGGACAAGCGAAAGCTTGCGATTTCTATATTTGCATTATGCCGATTTTTTTCAATTCCAAGCAAGTCCTACACACTTATTCATTTCGATTTTTTCTTCCTATAACACGATAATATTATTGAAGAGATGAGTGTGTGCATGCAAGACGTAACAACCTGCTAACATTACGAATGCAAAACCTTATTGAATGAGCATGCGCAGCAGTGTGAATTTCAGGAGTGTTTATGGATATTTTTTTTTGCAGAACAAGCTGTGCTGTGTTATTTCTTAAAACCCCTGTACTTCTGTTTATTTGTGAATCCTTGCTTTCATTCATCGCATATCGCATCACACATAGCTTAAATTATCGTGCTAACAAAGTTTCATTGCACTGCACTTTTGCATTGCAGAGGAACAACGAAATGCCCACATATAGCATACTCATGTTACTCATGTGGCTACCTACTACCTACACACACAGCCGCAGCTGCAACACGAACGGGTTAGATTTTTTCCCTGCCTGATACACTCCAGATGATGTTTGGATAGGTAGTGAACACGGATATATCTAACTCTGTAGCGTTCCCTGTCTATAGCTAGTTTGAATTGAATTGATCCCTTGTAGTTTTAATTGACCATTTTGGGGATTGATTCCATTGATTACCTCATGTCATGCTATTGTCAAGTTCTTTAAATAAGGTGTTTGTCCCGTTCAAATGTCAGTAGTACAAACTGTAAATGTGTCGTCGTTGATAAAACCTTTTTTTTGTACATACATGTATTGATTTATTTATTGGTAAACAGGACTGGTATACGTGCTTAAGATGATAACATGCTCACTCTGAGCATCTCACTCACATCTCAAATGCCATGATTTTTACATGTTTACAAGCAAGATGACTCAACTTACGATGCTTAATGAAGAATGTCTCAATGTCACATGTCCCCAGATGCGATGCTGCTGCGGTGCCTCTGGTGAAACTGAAATGAAAGCAAAGAGTTGAGTGAACAAGATATTACAATGAGGCTGGTCCTCCTCACTCACACCATCACACAACGCACGCAGTTGTACAGAATCGAATGTGTCAAAAAAGGATTGTGCTGTGACTCGTGATTTTTTTTGTCCCCAGATGCGATGCTGCTGCGGTGCCTCTGGTGAAACTGAAATGAAAGCAAAGAGTTGAGTGAACAAGATATTACAAAGAGGCTGGTCCTCCTCACACCACCACACAAAGCACGCAGTTGCTGTACAGAATCGAATGTGTCAAAAAAGGATTGTGACTCGTGATTTTTTTCTCGAAAAGCTCACTCAAGTGGCTGGGCAAACTGGACAACTTTTACAAGAGCAATGACAATTGTAATAATAATATGTAACACTCCTCCATTCATCAAGACAAAACACGGAGAAGTCGCTTATTGCGTGTGAAACTCCCAAACGAAAATGATTCAACTGATCCTTTGCCACAGGCAGGGCAAATCACAACCTGAAGGCTTTGTAACTTTGGATAGGTACACAATTTAGACGATAATAACATACCAGGGAAAACATGTGCAGCCCCTACACTTGTTTTTTATTATTAAATTAGCAACAACAAAAAGGGGTAAGGCGTTTTGCGCCTATTTTCATCTGGCGTAAGACGTAGAAAGACTAGATTTTATACGGAACTGAAACCAATGTTGTGGTTCATGTGCCATCATATCATCCTAGTAGTATGGCACAAGGAAAAAAAAGGTTTGCTGGCTGGTTCAAGACTCTCGTGTTTTTCTCTCTGCTTTTATGTGAGTGAGCTAGGTCTGAAAGGTTTTTTCGCCATCAGACTGACTGACTATATACCTACAGAGACCAATACAGAGAGCAGACAGACCTTTTGTTGTTAAAAAAACGTCTGAAGTGTGCTTGAGGTATGAGAATGTATGTGCACCTACCCTCTATTCTTTGTTTGCAAGTGAAAATATGTGTGGATATAGAAGATGGGTGAGATTGGTATTTGTATTTATGAGAAAGGAAAATGTTTGCTTATAGCACACATTACTATTGTGCAGTGCACATAATATGCAGACAGCACATAAAGTCACATAAAAAACTTGCCTTTTTATTTCCAGTTTCAGTCAACAAGCAAGCCCCGATGGGCTCATAGCGTAGTTCAAGCACAACACGCATATTGACGCTTCAATTGTAGATTTAAAAGTGTTTAAACTAAAAATATCGAATTAATCCTCAGTTTTGGTATTTGTGTGCAATGCAATGCGTGACATTTGTCAAGATAAATATTTTCTTGGATGCTTGATGGCAGTGCACATTCCTGCTTTGTCTTTATCAACTCTCAAAACAAAACGAATGTCTTGTTTAAACAAAATTAAAATTCATATCGACTAATGGAAATTTACTTGTCACCTATCATTCACACCTTGGTTGTAATTATGCTTAAAAATGATAACGTATTGTTATTCCAGATTCGACTGGTTTGGTACGAAAAAGTTGATCTTATAGCATGTAAAAAATGCACGTGTTGTGTGTATCTGATTGACAAAATGATGGTAATAATATATGCGTTGCACATTCTGTTTCCTTCATGACAAAATGCGGCTTGATTTTCTTTCACATTGAAATGAATGCCTTCTTCTATTGAATTTCTTTGAATTTATCTTGCTGAACTTTTATCGACATATATTCTAAACGTAATCAATCTATTTCTTTTGCTATGTTTCGTTCAATATATTAATTACATTTCGGTATATAAATCAACCAAACAAGTTAATGGTTGGTATTATGCATCGTATGCAAACCGCTAGGAAATATTTTACAAGTCCGCATGCCCAGATTCCAGGTAAGGTAATGTAAATTGCAAATGCGTAAAATGCTCAATGCGAAAATAATGTGTTGAAAATCGGACTTTTTCATATGATATGCGCAACAACGATATGTAGAACGTAGGTATTATACATTCATTTAATATTTTGTATTTGTAACCAGCTACAGTTTTGCAGTCTATTAAATATTGTTTTATGTGATGAGTTTAAGTACAATTAGTAGACTGCATACTAAACAGCAACTCGTGCTGCAAAACAAAATCATTACTGGTGCATATTACGCATATAGAAATGTTGTGTAATGTTTTGGTGGTAAGTAGAAATGTCACCAAGTCGCAATATATGTCAAATATTCATTCATGTTTTAAAACTTGCGAATATTAGAGTCAGAGTCCGAAATATTCTCAGCTTCTTTCTCCTCATCATCCGAAGTTGAATGATTAACGGCGTTGCTAAATGCTCCACAATACTCGCACGGGGTGGGAACATATTCCGTATCGTGCCAAATCCTTCTAAACACCCAAGTCTCCAGGTCTTGCCCTTCAGTTCCATAACTGAGGTCAACTGATGCGTACAATTTATAGCCAATAGATTTGAAGTTGGCTAGCATTTTTGACAGAAGCAATTTTGAGTGCACAGCATCCTCCAGAATTGGATACCACGGATTTCCACGGAGTTTCAGTTCCCAGCAGCCATTTATCAGCGTTTTATCTTCGACGCCTTTAGGCCAGTATTCGGCAACAGCGTCCTCGACAAAGGGTAGCAGGTCTGGAGCGTCCAAGAGACGAAGCCGATTTCGCATATTGAAGGATACAACAAATAGCCTCGCATCCGGATCGGGAACGCTTTCTTCGAAAAACATTGAGTCTTTGTCACCTTCCCGTTTACTCACGTCAGTTGATTGAATCAAGTTCCAACCGAGAGTAGCCATTGCTGCCAGTATAGCTGTTAGCAATCTTCGGGATGAAATAAAGCTTTCTCCAGTAGCATGCCATGGACTACCTTTTGAACAGTAATAAGTATAACTGCTGTCAATTCAATGATGATTACCATTTATCTGCACCAAATTACGCACAATTAAAATTGATACCTCGTAGTTTAAATTCATGACTTCCGTGGTACGCTCGTTCTTTTTGAATCCCCTCCCAATTCTTTTTGATTACTTCACGAATCCGAGGGACCACGTCCTCTGGACAGGCTAGCAATCTGAGCCGGTCTGCCATATTCATTGTAATACAACACATACGTATGTTGTGTTTATCCACAGGTTTGTAGGTTCCATAATGAGTCATTTCGAGGAGTAAAAATTCGCACAAATCTAATAAAGGGCTGATAATATGATAATGGAACGAACGGGTTACACCGCTACCCTACAATCTTTTTAGAGAAACTTGCAGCTCAAATCTGATTTACACTCTTACACGCATTCCACGTTCAACGCTAACAATGAAAAGGCAACTCGTCATTTTATTAAAACTCAAAATGCACCACCTACAAAATGCCTTCCAAAAGCTGGTTTCCCACTGGACGAAACACGGCTTGATATGCTCAAAATATTTAGAGATAAATTGGAATAAATTATTTTGGTGCTACAAACTGGAGCTAATCGTAAGTACTCCCAACAAAGTTAGTCGCTCGGTACGATTTGACAAATTGGATTAGCCGAGGCTATCAGCAGAACGCCTATAATATTGGAGAAACTTTGGCTTGCAAGTAGTAAGGCAAACACCAGCTTATGATTACCCTTTTGTAGCATTTAGTTTGCTGCTATTGCTTTTTTGGGCTAAATCTTACGATTCGTGAAATAGCTGCATAGTATGAATTCTTTCATAATTCATCGCAGTAGTGGAATTTCAAGTATCCCTAAGGGGGTTGCAATTGCAATCTCACCATCAGTTTTGCAATATATGAGTCTGATACGTATGTAAGACACCCTTTAGTCCAAATAAATTTCTATTTTGAACCAGGTCAATTTTGGGTTGCATTAATAATTGCACATTTTATGTAAGTAGGTGCATCATCATCCATTTTGGCAAATATAAAACTTTCCTGGGTTCCGAATTCCTGCTTTTCAAGCATAATGTGGGAACAGTGACGTATCAAGTTGTATCGGGCAGGTACTAGAGCCAGTCATGCTAAAATACCACTATTTAAAGCTTATTGGAATGCCCATGTCATATGATAATCGATATATTTATGCAACCGCAATAAGTGTAACACGTATAACAAGGACATTTTTCTCCAGGATTCTGCACAAAGGTACGACGACAAACACGATCGAACTAAATCCCAATGCCAAAAAACCAAGAGGATTGAGGATGCAAACGTCAACCTTCGCCACCTTCTTGGTACTTCCTTCCTGTGGGGTTTTTAGGATATATTGGCTGCGGAGAACGGCGCGGCGTAACTTTTCCCTTTTTGCCCTTTTTGGGATAAAGGAAACCGGAAAGCCACAATAAAGCTTTGAGGGAAAATATTTGCGTCACAAATCTGGGTCTTTTATTTTGTGGTGGTTTTTACTGCTTTTGTGTTTTCCTGTCTTTTTTATGATAGGGTTGTAGAAGTGGCTATACATGTAAACTTTTTTTTATTAAACTCTTTTATCCACCATGTATCGCTGTAAAGTTTCATAGACCTAAATACAATGGCACTCTAATGTGACACCTACGTCAGGGACGAAGGTCAACCTTTCATACTGTAAATTTTAGTGTAATATTCTGATTAATATTAATTTTATTCAATTCTTTTGATATGTACGACGTACCCTGAAAACAATAGCCGCCTGTATATGCTTGAACATTCAGATTTGATAAGAGCATTTAAGTTTGGGTTTAAAAAAAGAAGTTTTAGCTTCAGCCATTTAAAATAAATGAATTTTAAAACTTATGACTTATTCCTATTTACGAAGCAGCCCTGAACGGAAACTACCCTTCTTGCAAACTCAATCTTGGACAGCTGCTGTTCTCCATGCTCGGGGTAAATATATTGACAGGTTCCTCGGCAGTCCTCCTCGTCGCACACTTGGGAGCAGGTGCCCTTGGTGTCTACCGAAAGTGCCCTCTTTTTCCAGTTTTTGGGGAGATTCTTGCACGCTCCTCTAGTTACCACTTCGTGTGACTGGCCTATAATGGAACACATTTTGCGTATTTTTAGCATCCCACAATATCATACTAAAATCTTCATACAATTTGGAAAACTTACCGTTCAAGTATTCTTCACTGTAAAACTGGGCTTTGCTGTCAAAGCTGCCGTATTCCGCGAAAAGAACGTCGTTCTTCCTATCAGCCACCGTGATTGCAAAGAGTGTGGCAAGAACCACCGACGAGAGAAGTAGGGTTCTGAGCATTTTTCCTTAGCCTTGAAAAAAACGACACTAGCCAACAGAAATGATGATGATGACGATGAATGAATATGGATCCACTTATTCCCAACAAACAGCAACAGTCACTAAACCCAAATTCGGAAATACGCGTTAGTTTTATTGTAGCGACGACTCAAGATAACGGTTTGGCAGGTACTGTTCAACTGATCGGTTTCCTCGGGTAGCAACACAGTTTTAAAAGTATATATATTATCGCAGAGGGGGAGAGAACTAAAAGGTGAGGCGATGATGATGATGCTGAGATGAGAATGTAGTTCGATGGTTCAATGTCTGCAACTGTACTGCATGTAAAATATGGTTACATGAGGAATTTTGTTTTGTTGGTTTATGTGATGCGAGTGTCACTTGAGTGATATATAAAATAATATATACAAGTTAGACTACTACTACTGGAATAGTTTCAAATGATCACATCAGCATCACTTGCACAATGCTCACTTTTTAGGTTATACAATCACCCAACGCGACTACAAGGGTGTGGTTACACACATGCCTGCCTGCATTCACGTGAAGCAATAACCGGATTGTTATACATCTTCCGTACTCCCATCATCATCCCATGTTATATTCTTGATTCGTTGATTCCTTATCGTGCAACTACTCGTGGTCGTCGTGTCGTGATTGTTGTGCGATCTAAATCTAGAACTTCTGCCTTTCACTTCTTCCTGGTCACACAATGCTTGCTGCCTTGTTAGTTGTTAGCGTGGCTGATCAAAACAATTGATTGCCACAAGGAGTAACTGGTTCTGGTCACGTTTTATATAATATGCGCAGCCTAGTTCCACCATGAAATTTTTAAGCCTCGGGACAAAAATGTCAATCTTACGAAGGATAATAATATTATGTCATTGTTGATTGTGGACAAAGCGTACCGGTAGTTGTTAGTTCGATTCGATCCTGTGCAGTAAAATGGCTTTGGCATGTGCATTAAAGTACGGTATCGTCGTACAGTAAAATAAGATGACATATGATAATTATGTAAAGGACCTTATAGTAAGCAAAATAATTCAGAAGAACAAAAGCAGGTATAATGAACAGTATTAACCTTATGCCGTTCGTTTGCAACAAGGCCAGCTGAAGATGATTCAAGAGTTTACAATAGTTTAAAAATCTCATAAAAATCATACATTCTTCATACATGCTTTTCTAAAGAGTGATATAATTTTATTTCAACGCAACTATTTAATTAAAATTGTTATTAAAAGTAGGTATAACCGCTGACATTTGGTTAAGGCTTTGGTTAGGTTTTCATAAACACATTAGATTCATTACCAGTCATCCTATCCAGATCCTTTTTCAATTTACCTTCACATTACGATCTTGAAACACAACAGAGTAGGGTTCTGGTGAAAGTATTAAACCAACTTTGGGTTCTAACGAAGGCTCAGGTTCATTTGGGTCAAGGGCAACAGAAAATCTGTGAAATATGTTGGTCAAGAAGAGGAAGATCGTGTCTCTCGCAAGACTCTCTCCAACACACTGCCGTCTATAAATAGAATGAGTGAACAGGCATGCTCTCAAGGTTCCAAAACTCGTCAATTTCCTGGGTCCCAGACATTTTCATGCATAAAATATTATTCATACCTTCCAATTTGAAATGGCTGCAAGTTTTCGTTTTTCTTGAACGTCTTTCCGTCTGAACCCAAAAATCGCTCGTGGGCGAAAGTTTTCCGGGTCTCCCCAAAATTTCGGAGAATGGTGAACATAGTACAAATTGGGAAATATCCAGGTGTCCCGAGGAATATAGTAGCCTTTAAATTCTTTTCCAGTCATTGCACGATGTTGAACTCCGGTGGGTACAATGGAAGACCAACGAAGTGTTTCCTCAATTATCCCCAACGTGTAAGGCATGCTGTTATAGTTAGTGATAAAAATAACTTCTTAAATAAAATCAGGCAATATTTACAGTTATTTACTTGGAAGTAAAGACGTAAAGCTTGCTTACTTTGGACGATCAGATATTTGAACCATTCTGTTGTCTCCCGTGACATGACTAATTTCCTCTTGCAATTTCTTTTGCACATTTTGAAACTTTGAAAGGTAAAGAAGAGCCCACGATAACGTGCTGGAAGTGGTATCCGTGCCTAAATATATATTTTTCACGATTTGTATTAGACAGTTGACAGTAGGTTAATTAAGGGCTAATTGTAATTAGATGATAAGCTTAATTGTAAGGAGATTGTATTACCTGCGAAGAACAGGTCCCCCAAGATGGCAACTAGCTGGCGTTCTAAGTAATTAACAATTTAAAACTGACGTGATTAGGGAATTGCAATTTTGTCGAAATAAAACAAATAACTAACAACATATTTTACCAGCACGGCTTCCGTAAAACATGGAAGTTGGATTATTTTCCTGGGCTTTCATTTCCATCAAGTATACGTCTATGAAGTCACTAGCAGATTTAGGTATAACAAATTTTAGATTAGGACTGCTATAGCTGTGTAACCTAAATGTTGTTTGTATTTGATATTGATCTTGGTGGAGTAGTGACTATATACCGAGCAGTGTCTTCCTTAAAAGTGGCCTTGTGCTCAGCGACAGCGTCTTCGTAAAACTTTCGGTTTCTGTCGCGGACAAGCTCGAAGTCAGCCAGTGGGGGCAGAAAATGCCTTGTC
>JAANSN010006370.1:0-10647 GCA_036850665.1 Dicranocentrus wangi | reverse complement strand
ACTTCTGTTGAGATGAGATGACGCTATGCATGCTATGTCTGGTGATAGTGCTGATGCCAGTAGTGTGGTGTCGTAGTAGGAAAAAGTAGATTCTTATGTTACCCTGTTTCTGTTGCACAAAATAAATCTCAATCTGTGCATGCATTGCAGTGCAGGTTGGTTGGTATCTTTGCAAAAATATTTACGTTTTTTTGTAGCAGCAGTTATAGTAAATTCCAATATTAGTGGTATAATACAAGTTTGAATGTATGAAGCGATTGAAGTGTAGAATCATATTTGAATCTATCGTTTCTACATATACTTACTATATTTCGTAATCCTGTACGTATGATGTTTAGGACTCGCAAAGGTATATTATATATGAAATTTTTAGCGCGATTTCAATACTTCATGCACTTTTGTGGGATTTAATCAAAGAAAATGTACTCACACCTTCACCTCATACCTTCAGCTATTTCAGCATTGTTGTTAGTAGGGTTTGTGTTGGTTTTACATTATGGAGGACCTGCATTGCAAGTGATGCATGCATTCTTCTGGTGAATATTCCCGGAGAAAATGCTTTGTCTCTTTGAGCGGCATTTTTCTGGCATTGGATGGCAAGTATGGTAAATGTGAAGACGGTAGTCTAATGGACATCATCTCATGGAGTCATATTAGCTACAATACAATCTACAATTGAATATTGAACATATAAGTATATGCATGCTTCAACCATAAATATTCCAGCTCATTCCATTTCCATCAACCTCAATGTCTTTTCTATTCTGGGATACATTCGCGCCCAGAAAATGTATCAGAAAATGGACCATGAACTATGTACACATTAGCAGGCAAGTCAAGCCACATTCAAGTTATACATATTAGGTGGCATAAAATACCTGAATAACTCTTCCACTACAAAAGTTTTAATGCGTGTATGTGATTTTTTTTTGGCAGAGAGGGAACGAATCCTAGACCAAGTTTGTTTGTACCAATGATAAACTAGACTTAAGGAGTGCTAGTGCTAGCTTGTCGCAAGTATATGGTTTAAGAAAGGTTTGAAGATGATGTGGTCTTGGTCAATAATATGCTGAACTGCACTTCGGTTTATGGGATTCTCCCAAAAAATTAATATGGCGGACCAACTTATGTGATGTATAAATGCAGGAATGTGGGTCTTTGGGTGAAGATACATTGCGAATTTCGCTTTATCTCTGGCCAATGAAACATATCTCGTGCTCGTATTTCATTTCACCCGCACCTTGAGAAACTTCTGTTTTATTACAAGCAATGTAATGCATCTTACTAGTGAAACTAGTGAAAAGTTGCGAGTCTATCTTCTCGCTAATCTGTAATCTTGAAACATTTTTACATAAACATTATTTGTCAACGAAGCCAAAACGTTTCCAGAAGTACAGCCAACAGTGTTGGTATATAAAGTAATTAGTAATTAGCTATGACTTTACGACAAATTGATTCTGAAGTCTATTTAAGAAATATACTAGGTTGGAGTAATACAAGAGAAAAATTAAGCAATTTTCGTGGTAAGGTAATTTCTCAATCAAAAGGAAGATGAAAGGCAAACGTACCTATTCATTTTTACACAGATTGTGACCGGACGTGTGTACCTCTGCTGTAATATTCAATTCGTGCACATGCTCGCGATACGTTTTATTGGAGCTTAGGTATTTAGAATTAAGAAGCTGTGGAGGCAGGAAGTAGCATATGGGAGACGCAAAACATTTACTGTTTCGAAAAGGAAAGGGGTATAAAAAATTGTCTTGATGAAGGACGTATACTTTTTTCCTCCAACAATGAGATTGAGAGTAAGTCCACTGATGTGAAAACTTTTGGTAAATGTAAAGGTGGTAGTTAAGTAAAGCGCTGTGATGCAGGTGTACATGGTATAATATGTTCGCTTTTTTAAGTTTGACATCCTTATGTAGAATCATTTTTATAGAATGTGTAAATGTTTTGTTGCTTATATGTGAAGGTCAATTCGACAAGGGAAAAATTAACCAGCAAAGAACCATATGTAAAGCGTAAAATTCCTATACGTATGTCGTATAGTGAATTAAGGTTGCAAATAACTTTTGCCATTACAATAATTCCACCATATCTATCTGACCTGACACTCACTGTGCGAAGGAGCACAACTACAGTTTCACACGGGTTGTGCTTAATTAATTGTATGCAATTGTCACATGTTTCAACCAGAGAGTTTCAATTGAATTGAACCTCCCTGGTTTCAACGGAGGCGAATGATTTTACTCATACATTTTGCAATTAACTTCTAACAACTTGCAACTCCAGTCTCAAAAGCTGACGAAGAGAAAAATCTTTGATGCCAAGATTGTTTCGACAGAATATTCATCCCTCATAAGAAATGAATTTAAACAGTAATTTGTGATTTCATGAATTACAACCGGAAGAACAACGTTTTTGTACTCACTTGAAGGTTGTATTCCATTCCAATTCCAGCAACAAAGCAGTGTTGAATTACATGGCGATTCTTTTTTGAAACAGCGGAAGTTGTTTGCTTGAAGGGAATATGTTGTTCCCAAAGCACACTTTTTATACGTTTCTTGACGTTATTGTGAGGGGCATGCAGGGCACTGAAACACGTATAAACAAGAGTGGATGAGCTTGTGAAGGGTGAGAAAGTAGTAGGTAGAGTAGAAGGTACGTATTACGTATCGTCATGAAGCATTCGAGTAAGAAGTACCTATCTGCTGGAGATGGACTAGGCACGCACATTGAGCGCATTTTGCGGCCCAAGTGGAGACAAGTGCTCGTGCACGTATTCTACCACGAGGGTCCCACTTGTGGTCTACATTCACCGACCCATCATGCCCATGTTTTGGAATGTCGGTAAGCAAGGTGTACGTCTTGAGAGGCTTGGAAGAGAAAAATGGAAAGAAAGACCTTTGACTGACTGACTGACAATGAGACGAAGAATGTAATAGAGTTGGGGGAGCATTGAGCAGTGTTGCTGTGGTAGATGAAGCTCACACAGCAAGCAACCTACTTTATGAAAGGGAAAAATGCTGACCGGAAATCGGTCCGGTTATACACAAATATACATCTCTGGTGTCCCACGTTTCAGTATCAAGCAACACTGAACAAAAAAAGGTTACGGCAAAGTCATTCATAAATCTGTGAACGAGCGTAGTGGTATAGCCGTCGTGTAGCTCACATTTTGACAGAAATATAGGTATACACATGTAATCTCGTGATGATGATGATGATGTCGTACGAAGAGCATATTACATTCGTATTCCCAAGAAAAGGATCAACAATAAACAATGTGAAGGTTTCAAGTGTTCCCACACATTCTAAAAAGCTGTTTCAACATTTTTAAGGTGCCTTTGTCTTGCTATTACTAAACTGGAATGCCATATCATTATGAGTATGGCGGTGTGAGAATGTAGTTAAAAAAATAGGGAGGGAATCATATAAACTGAATTGAATAGCGATACAAAAGCGATCAAAACAGTTAGTTGGTAAGGGAAGCGTTGGTTAATATGCTAAACACCAAAATGAATTCTGGGTGTGTATTTATTTATCAAGTCGACTTCTCAAAGTTTGCTCACTTCAGACATAAAGCACAAATAAAATATTGTTATTTGTGCAGTTTTGTGGGTATTGCGCTGGAAAGTACATTTTTGTACGTTGTAATAAAGCATATATTAGTAGTTCCGATTGTGAGAGTTTATCCTGAGATATTTATGAGAAGAAGAGAATGATTGGACTGGGTTTGCTCTGCTCTGGTCCATTCATTCATAAATCTACACTTGGATACAAAATAGACCTGCTGTGTGAACACACATTCATTCATACGCGTACACGGCATTTTTACTCAATATGTGCCACAAGGAAATAATATTCGGGCTTTACAAGTTTCATCTCATTCATTCAGTATTCAGTATAGAGCATATGAACTTGTATATTCTTCTGGTCGATAATATCTCCTCAAGTGGGTTAAACATTGTTGGTGGGTCTGTTTATGTTCTTTCATCAAAGGTGACTCCGGAAATGCGGCATATTTACCAGGAATTCCCTTACGAGTTGCTGTAAAAGCTAACAGGGTAAAGTTTGCGATTTCAAAACGGTTTCACTTGCTAGAGATTTGGAGACGAGGTTGAAGTTGAAAGTAATGTATTGTTTTAAAGCTACATAGATTCCTTATAGTGTGTGGATAATGAGGATGAAATCCCTCGTTTGGTACATTACCAAAGTTTTAAGTACCTTTGCCCCATAAAGCATCTAAAAATATAATGCATTTTTAGGAGGATATACGCAAGCACACCCTAAACTCAAATTGTCTCAAAAGAAGCATTATCTGTGCTGGATCATTGACTACAATATATAATACGCAACAAAATCCACCCTCAGATCCATATTATTATGCATTATATGTCCATGAAAAACAGAGGATGATGCACATGTACACATGGTTTGGTTGGGATTGGTATAGGTATCAAAATATGGACGGACAGGAAGACAGTAAAAAACAGGAACAACATCTGTCATCCTGTTTTGTTTTCAGTTGAGTATTGTGTCTTTTTGTTCTCACAGAATTATAAGTAGGAACAGCTAGCTGGGTAGAATGACGAAGCATTATATTAGTAGCTTAGCTTTTGCCTAGACTTCCGAGCATTTCAGGTACATTTTACATACCTACTCCATTAGAGATTTATTGAGAGAAAACTCGGATTTTGAGTAAAAACAATTTATTAAACTGATTACCTAAATGCTGTTTGAGAATGATCGTCAAATTGCTACAGACAGATAACCGCTTAACAGCATAGCTTTCTATTTTTTGACAGGTATCTTATTATACAGTGTATTTAGCGTGGGATGATTACTCCGCAATGGCAATGGTACGAGGGTGACGTGTGTAGATTTGCATGTAAATTTTCATTTTTTATGAATGTCTTTTCCACAATTCATTTGAAATACTTAAATGGTTCAAATTTCAAAACTTTCATAAAGTGCTTTTCATTTTGCCCAAAACATCATTAAAATTAAATTACCTATACTATGTATAGCTTTAACCGACACTATTATTCATCAAAATCATTCATTGCTAGAAGCTAACTCTACTTGATTCACTTATGACTAATCTGCGTATTCGTCCCGTATGTATAATGATTTGGGATCTGCATTTGACAATTGTCACATGTCGTCACTGTCATCAGCTAAATCCCCATTGGTTTGTTTTAATCAGTTACATTATATTCAGCTTAAACCGGTTGGCAGTTCGTTAATTCACGCATTTTCAATACGTAATTAGATGACTAAACCACGAACCACTTGCATCATGCGTTTACATACCCTATAACCGAACCCTATACCTTCATTACCTTCTGTAATCTCTAGTCTAGTGAATCATACGATTTCCACAATGGATACTTTTCACAAACACTCGTTGGGATTCTCCCCTTGTATTTTTCCAAGTCGAATTCACCTGGCTTACTACTACTACCCACCCCTATATACTCATCTCAAGGTGAATATTGCACAATATAATTAAGGACAATAATAAATAACAATGTCAATGATGATAATCAGTTGGACTGAGGGGAATCTCTAAAGAGGGGAAACTAGGAAGGATTACTTCGGTTCCATGTTTAAAAGGACAATTCTCGTATTGTAACGTAATATCGTATAATAATAACGAATTCGGGCGAATCTTATGCAACGCTATGTTGTTGTATGTTTTACGGCTTGTTATAGCATGACATTCCTCCTGTCGTTGTATTCATGCGATAGCATATCGTTTAAAATGAAAATGATGGACACAATGTGGCAATGATAGAAAGCAAAAGGAGTTTAGATGCAACTAGCTGTAAATTGAAGTTCTGTGCCAGCCAAGTCCTTGCATCAGGGCAGTACGTGTACTTCTTGCATTTTTGAACAGGGCATGCCAGGTGGCCGATTATCCGAGACATACAACAGGTAAAATTCTCATGGTGTGTAAAACCTGTGAGATCACCTTTGCAGCAATATAAAACACTGGCTAGATGATTCGGCCAGTACTAACACTAACATATAACAATGCCTTAAATTGGTCAACTTGAAGAGCCTTTCAGGCCTGTCGGTCATTATTTGCAGCGTACGGTCTCCTTGTAAGTATATACTGACTGTACATTTGTGTACAGCACTACTTCGAAGACGTGATTTGCGATTTTGTATCGCTATAATGTATGCTCATGTGACTGCAGAATCGTCTTTTAGCCGTAGCATTTGTACTGTCCCTCAACTTTCAACTTTGAGTTACGCTTACGCTGTTGTATAAAGAGAACAGACTCATACACACAGAGAGACGCTATTCTTTTATTAGAGTAGATAATTCAAACTCTGTCCGCAGGTTTTCAGTATCCTTTCTCTGCTTCCCCTTGACTTTCCGTTATAAGATGACATAAGGCCGGAAAGCGGAAAATAGACCATTCCCCCTTTCCCTTTTCATCTGATATATTCTGTTGATACTGTCCAACTCAAATTTTATAGTGCATGAGCGTTATCTAGCATGCAACATGTTTTATCTCTGTTGCTCTATATCTGTCCACATTATCTAACAAATTATTGCCAAAATGGAAAGTCAGCTGCCAAGCACCAGGTATACCAGGTTAAAGCCCTGACCCGAGCTCAAGGTTTTTACCGGTTTTATACTTTACCATACAAACGCGCAATGAATGCTTCTCGCTTTAAATCCCTTATCTGCTATATAACGGGTTATCTAGGTAGCATGCTTGCTCGATGATTCCCGCATTTCCTAGACCTTCACTTCATATCCGCTTCTTGAACCACAGTTGGTTTTGCCAAGGAAGCTGTGTTTTTAAATTGAGAAGCAACAAGCAGTTCAGTATCAACCGACAAAATAGCCATCACCGCCGTTTGCACGCATATTGTAACTGTAGTTTCTAAAGTTCTACAAACCGGATAAGAATATTCATGGAGAACACATTACTTGTTACTTCCAAATCAATGAATAGAATAATGATGGGTGCCTGCCTGTATATTGGTTTAATAATGCAAAGTGTGCCTGTTGCATGGCATGGTTTTTTCTACGTTTTCCGGTTCCGGAAGCCGGCTGCTCGGAATTACAAGTACCCATAAGTTATCATTTTTCGGAATCAGATTTGGCTACTTGGTTTGAAGCTACCAACAAATGGGAGAACCGCGTTGCGAGACAAATATTAATGGCCGTTATAAGTACAAAAGCAATAATCGGTTATAATGTATGAATCTTTTACAAAACAAAAACGCATGTTTGAAACATACATTTTGTTGAAACTACAAAAAATGTAGCTAAATGATCGCATGTAAAAACGTCGACAAAGGGCAATAATAATAATTCACATCCACGCCAGACGATTTTCACAGATTACAATGAAATTACGTTAGTTTGTAACCCCTTGAAAAGTACAAATTAAAGAATCCGAGGAACGTAACTAAACGCTGGTAATAATGGCCCCTTCTAGTGTTGAAACATTTTCTCAAGGAACATTTCAATTTTAAGGAGTAATTGACAAAATAATTTACACTTTGAATGCAACGCTGAGCAAATCCGCTTTAATTTCCGGACGTTTTCACATTTTCCTCTGTAATATTGCGTTCAAAAAGTATATAATTACGTTAAATGGGCATATGTTAGTGCATGATTTTTGTAAGTCATGGGTTTATGAAGAAACCTCTCGAATTGAGCTCCACACGAGAGTATCATATTATCTACACAAAGCATATTGCAGATATTATGTGACACGTCGTCGTCGAGCTGGTTTGTTAGCACTCATTCTTCAGCAGCAAGAAATGGAGGGCGAGGGAAAAAGTAGGAAAAAGAAAAGAAAGAAAGTACTCTGTCTAGCTCTTTAAATGACCAAATTGTACTCTTCCCAAGGGCGAAAGTAGGTATTAGAGGTCTTTGCTTCTCTAACCACTACAATATGCACTTAATCGAGATTGAGATTACATTACATGCTTCCCCCTCTCTGTTGGTCTGTTCAACTCGTCAAGAAAAGCCGGCTCATCATGCATATGAGCTCATGATGATGCATTATGCATTGCTTACATTACATTACTATTTTGAGAAGTGTAGAGACGAATTGCGAATTGTACGCAAGATCATCTGTACATTGAATTCGTGTACCTTACCTGCATACCTGTGTGGAACGAGGTGTATGGAAGAGGAAAGAAAGGATTGTTTTTTATCTGCTTTTATCTCCTTCTAGATGCCTTTGTTTCCATCATCTTGTACATGCATGCAGCATTACTCCTCGCCTTGGTTGAGTAATAGGGGCTTGTACGTATGGTACGATTTTGAGTTTGCAAAAATACCTGAAAATCAGTCTTTACCACATTGTTCCATGCACATACACGCTAACCTGGAATGAACTCGCCGACAAGTTGCGTTGGAGCTGAGGCTGAACAAGTAGAGAATTACTACTTTACTACGAGAACGACATGGGATCTGCTTTATGGAAGAAACGAAGAAAAGCGTGGAGTGTATAATAATATTTACTATTAAGGCAAGGTGAGCTGATGAGAGTGTTGTTATGCATGGGGATTCTAAGGTGTAGGAGATTTAGAATCCTCCATATTCTTCACCCACTCAATTTCAATGTCAAAGTCTCACATAATTTCCACCAACCCAACCACACAGACTCGTAAAGGCATTTTGCAATCATCGCGTTTACGTTTTTCGCCCAGCATACATTTAAAGTACAGCCGACCATAGTAAAAAAAATGAAAAAAGTAGAGTTTAAAAAATGATGATCGCCGTGTTATGTTGATGTTATTGTGTGAGGCACTAGCTTAAAAGCATGGATCTAAGAGGGAATCCTTTTTAGCTTGAAGTGAAAGAATGGCACTGTACTGCACTTGAGTAAGAAATGGTGTATGCGATGTAGTGTAAAACTGTCTTTTCTTCAGAGGATTTTTTCATCGTTATCATCCTCATCGCCGTATTATATTGCTATTTTACATGAACGCTTGTTAGTGTGAATGCACATGTATGCAAGCCAGCATAATATATTATTACCATCATAAGCTCTGTATGAGCAGGAGTGATGAGAAGGGAGTTGGGTAGTTTAATAATATGCGTAATAGTAGTGCATTACAGTGCAGTGATTTTTTAAAGCTCTCTGGGCTCGCTTTGATTCGATACTACCAGGCAAAGTGTCATTTGCCATTTAAACTTGCAAGAGAGTTGCAAGAAGACAGAAGAGTATCTCTGTAACTGCCTGAAAAAAGTTTAGCTCTTTAGGAGACCAAGTCAAGATTTGTTTGTCTGCTGAGCCGGCTCCACTCTGCATCATCATTTTGTCCTTTTAAATCCAAGAGTTCGCATTACAATACAATTCCATTTTCTGGTTACCTAAAACATAGTTCCTATCCTACGTAAAACAGAAATTGCAGATGTCTATGCATATATCCAATCAGGATAGTTGCTTCAGGACGTTGTCTTCCTCCATCCTGTGCCTGTGATACATCAAGCGTCTACCCAAAGTCAAAATCCATTAATCCAACCAAACGGCTACGTGATTGGATGGGAACATTCGGAAACTTTGGGCACCCGAAACCAATAAAGGTGAGTTGTTTTCTGAAAATGCACAATAAGAATTTTCTCATGTTGATATTGTTGGTCCAAAATTCCGTGATGGTTTCGGCAGTCATGTAGCGAAGCCAGTTAGACTAGCCACGCGTAATGTTTGTTTTACTAAACAGAATTTGTTTAATCGCCACCGTTTTGCATTTACAATCATATACACATTTGACAAACTCTGTGTAATGGGTTGAGTTGTATCTTTTTGTGAAGAAGAAAGACGTGACGTGTGTGTTACAAGAAGTGTTTAAAACGAACGACACTTTTGAAAGTTTATACTTTACGAGTGGAGGATTATGGTTTTGAGCCACAATCATTCTAATTTTGACCGTTAACTGTAACATTTCAGTTGTGAGCATTCCTTTGTTGATTTTCGGGGAGATTATATATGTATGTATAAGTAAATAAATACTGTGTGTTTAAATCATTTTTATTAGGATTTACACAAGACAGGTTTTATTTGCCGGGTATCCATACAAATTTCGCTTTCAATGTAGACTTCGCCTTGTGGTAACATAGTCGTCGTAAGTCACCTTCATATTATGGTTAGTTGGTATTCTATCGAACCTTGTTTCAAGTATTGACTTCATATTCAGCTATTCCCAATTGGCTTCTGCTGGGTCATTTTAATATTATTTTGCTGTTTGCAAACTTAATTTTATCTTATCATTCAGCCATACTAACAGCCATGTTTGCTGTACATTTATCCGTCTTAAAATTAGTAAATGTTTCATAATTGCAAAGTGGAAGTTCCTGTAACATTGTCAAAGCCAAAAAATGATTCTCGACATCTCGACTCGCCTCATCTCCTCTTCTTAAAAATCATGAAGCATAGCATTATTTATTATGCCAGGTCGTCCACATTGGATTTTTGATGTACTGGAGCAGGGAGGAATTATAAGTTTAAGAACATGTATGCATTCATTTGTTGAGTGTATTTAAAGTTTGACCTCATCGAAAGAATGCACTTAATTATATGTATTCTTCTGAATATACATAATGTGGAACAGTTTTCCATCATTATAGTATCTGACAGCAATTTTCATTACGAATTACAGCAT
>JAANSN010006369.1:0-10649 GCA_036850665.1 Dicranocentrus wangi | reverse complement strand
CTAGGAACTCCTATTTTTAGCATTTACCAAACAACTCAGCACCTACCAAAATTCCAAAAGGTACCAAAGTCAACTCAACGTTGGGATTAAACATACGAATTAGTATTCTCCAAGAAACCAACCAAGCAAATAACAAGAGTCGTTTTGCTGATGTAATATTTTCTATTTACTAAATCCTTAACATTTAAAATGCAGTTGAGTGTGTGGGTTAAAATTAAAAAGTACCTAAAATCCACATTCTGTAATCTTGCTAGTAGAATCCAAAGGATTCAAACCCTGAAGCAGGTTCAAAATATAAGTTTTTACCTTCTCTCACGACGTTTAAAATTGCAATGCTTGTACTTTGGAATTGCTTTTGGTTGTTACTGTCCTTGAATGAAAGGTATGAAGATGGAGCGATAAATTATATTTCATGTGTTACTGCCATATTTTCCATTTTGAATCCACATATTATGCATTTGTAGTCCACTCCCAACCAAGCTTCAGCGTCGGTATAAGAATAAATCTATGTATGAATCTTGATTACAAACAGAGAGTAACCTTCAAAGTTTCGTAATACCAATCTCAATCATGTCTAAGGTGTGTTGTTTGTCAATACATCCTCATATCGTATCAGCGTGGAAATTATATTTAAATGTCTGCTAACGTGACGTAACGCTAACCTATTATTTTTGCAAACTGGCTTCAATAATCAGTTTTGTGTGAATCACGATCGTTTTACTTGAGTCATTTTAAAATTTCCACAATTCTGTTTGATTGCATGGATGAGCTTGTGTCTTGCCATTTATCAAAATTGTGTAATTCAGTTATTTGCTGCAATGATTCCTTTGGTTGCAATAGGTCATTTATGAAGCCACGACGCCAGCTACTACTAAAGTCTACTTTATAATTATGTATTTCCTTTTATCTTCAAACAGCAAATGTCGTCCACAAGCGTATCCCGAATTAGTTAGTTAAAACGCTAAAATTTATATGTTTCCAATTATTTTCTGCCGACTGATGACAGATTCGTTGCCACTAACGGTCAAGATGATTAAACTTCCCTGGAAAGCGTCATGCAAGACCAGTTTCGCGCAGTTTTTCATTCCGCAAATCTCAAAATTTTGTGACGGAACTCGCAGAAAGTCCATTCGGTACTGATGAATGAATTGTGTCGGCAAAAGGCTAACCCAAATTGACATTGACTAATTTTAAGTAATAGCCATTTTTCATTCTTTAGTGATAATCCGTGGGATGCTTAAGGTTTACGAGAAAAGCTCCGCTCCTTTTTTATTTTCAAAGGAGCTAAATCAATTTTTATATGTGCCCAGCTAAACCCACTTTACGAATTTACTCGTTGGAGTTTAGAATTCTCTACAAAGACCCAGTTTGATCAAGAAATACGTTTCATGTACTAAATACCTAACTTAAAATGCTTAACTTCAGTGTGTAAATTAAAAGACGTAAGTACCTAAAATGTTTAGCATAACGAATATATACAAAGTAGGGAAGTATCTCTCAGACTGGGTAGATGAAGAACATGGGCAAGTGTGTGGAGGTATAATGCCGTATACCTAGATTGAAGAATAAAAGATCTCCACAATCAGTCCCATCCTTGCTTCTCCTAAACGATTTCTATTCGGAGTGTTTGTGATTTGTAAGGAAGGACAGATGTGTGCTTTGGTAGCGATTTCACTGTGATGATGGACAGGAGGGTAAATGGCTACAGCAATGTCATATATACCTAATGGCTTCCTTCTAATGTAAACCTCATGTCAGAATATTTGTTAATACAAATACGCCGAATAATCTCGTTCATGCTCCGAGTAACAAGTATCATAGATAAATCCATGCATAAAGACAAACTGGTCACTCTTCTCCCGAAAATCAGTGTAATGCGTTTGTTTATTTTGCAAAAGAAATTACATCGTAACCTGCTTTAATCTACATTCATATCATAACAAGAAAAAAAATCAAAATTATTTTAATGTTAAAAATTTAAACTGCAGACAGGAATTGCACATGTCGGAGAAGATATACATCAATCACTCTAGTAATTAAAATATAAATGCATATTTAAACACCTAGTTAGTGAAATTCATGTAAGGTTTGGATTTGAAAATTAGCCTTCCGCTTCGTTCGTGAGGCAAAAGTAAACTCGAAAATAATTCTTCCATTAACATAAACTTTTCACAGCAAATTTTTCCGTGTCTTAATTGCTGAATTTGTAACTGAAGCTTTATGTGCAGATTGGACTGCACCGAAAATACTGGAATAACTGTTGATACTAGGTTTTTTACTAAAGGGAGGAATTTGCATAACATGCCACAGCATTGAGTGTTCTGACTCAACACAACTCAACCGATCACACGTACATTTTGTCACATGCATATAACACAAAGAACTGACGGATCTTCATTTATGAGCACGTTTCATGTGTGTAGCCAAATTACTTCTCTGTGCAAAGGATGCGCTGCAAATTACACATTTGTATGGTTTCTCGCCAGTGTGAATTCTCATGTGCTTAGACAAATTTACATTCACGTTGAATGATTTTCCACAGATTTCACATGTAAATGGCTTTTCTCCTGTGTGAGTCCTCTCATGAATATTCAAGTTTCCTTTGCTAAAGAAGGTTTTATTGCACGTTTTACAAGTGTGTTTGCGAATTTGTTGATGAACCAATTTCACATGCGCTCTTAATCCTTCTATATTGACATAGTCCTTTCCGCAAATGTCGCATTTCTTGCGGTGTCTTCCGGTGTGCGAGAGCATGTGCTTCTTTAAACTGTTCTTGCGAATAAAAGCATGTTTGCAAAGAGTGCACGTGTAGGGCTTCTCGCGTGTGTGAGTACCCATGTGACGATTGAGAGAATCTCTTGAAGCGAATGATTTTGAGCAGATGTCACATTGGATTGACTTCAGAGCGGTGTGGGTTGCTCGATGATGATTCAAATTGCTTCGGCTATAATGTACTTTTCCGCACGTTTCACATGGATATTCATTGGATCTGTCGTGTACCTGTTTTATGTGATCTGATAAATGACCCGATCGTTTGAATGCTTTTCCACAAACATTGCATGAGTATGGGGTCTCTCCTGTATGAGTTCGATTATGCCTTGATTTATCTGATTTTACTACAAACTCCTTTGAGCAGAAACGGCAAAAGTGAGGCCTCTCGCAAATGTGTCGCAGAATGTGAAAATTCAAAGCCCCCCGGTGGTCAAATGTTCTACTGCAAAATACGCAGAGAGCCGACATTATAGTTGCCGACGTTCCTTATTTTTCAAATGATGGCGTGCAGATATCATCCAATGTAGTTGCTGCTATGATATCTACGTTGCGATTATTCGTTTTTCCTGGGATAATTTACATACATTGCATATTAAAACATATATACAAAACAGAGACATTGTGCATATGTATAAGAAATGTACTACTTTCTGAATGAAAACTTCAAAGTGAGAATGCAAACGTTGATAGAGTTTACCTGTTTCTGCTTCCAATTTATATCATAAATGAGTCACTGTCACACACTTTGGAAGCTGAGTATTCACATGCTGTATAGCAATGAAGGAACTATAATTGTCCTTCTTCGTCTGCGTTTAAATCTAGAAAAATATTAAGTGATAATTAAAACTTTATTTATCTCATGATTTAACATCTCCCAAATGTTCATTTAAATCGGTGTCAACACTGTCAACGAAGTGAGATACCTGTGCGAATACCTGCGAGACTGATTTATTTGCTAGAGGGCTACACTACACTACATTTTACTTGGAAAGAACTTCTGAAAGAAAAAAATGACTGTCACTAAAATTGAGTAATCTACAACTGAATAACTGCAAAAAGCACCACGTTCACAGACTGGTAGGAAAATTAGAATGAGCTGGTAGCAGTTGGATTCTGTAGTGTGATGTGTGTGTTAGGTACCAGAGCAATGAATGAGGTAAATCGTACACAACGGATAGAGTATGCTTGAGATATAGAGGTATAGAAACTCCTAAAGATACTTATCCTATAGCTCGTTTATCGTAACACAATCTAAGACATTAAGTGAATGGATGAGAATGTTTGTAAGAAGCCCTAGGAGGGTTTGGGATTTATTTCTACTAGTCTACGCTGTTCAAACAACCGCTTTTACATTACACGATGTTTAAATAAATGCAATCTTAAAACTCAAACAGCCGGCTGATATTCATTTGAGTCGAATAACCTAAAATGATGCTTCATGTAAACCACAGAAGGGAACGCAGGTGATTATTTAACACTTTTGGTTAGTCCGTGTGCACATGTGTGGTGCTTATGGTTTAGACTGAAATCCCAGCTCATCTTCTTTAAAAAGATACGTACGCGTCCCTTGCTTAATCCGTTTCAGACATTTACATACTTGTAGTAGGCGAGCGGCTACGAATCGTGTATTTGATGACGGAATGCGTTTACGGGAAGTATTTAACACAATACAACCCTCTTTCCTTTTTCCCAGGTACGGCTATTTTTAGCATTTACCAAACAACTCAGCTCAGCAACCACCAAAATTTCAAAAGGTACCTAACTCAACGTTGGGATTAAAAGTACAAATTAATATTCTCCAAGAAACCAACCAAGCAAATAATAAGTCGTTTTGCTTAAATAGTATTTTCCATTCCATCTATTAAATTCTCGACATTCAACATGCAGCTGAGTGTGTAAGCTAATAAAAGTAAAATGTACCTAAAATCCACCATTCTGTAAACTTGTTGGTAGAATCCGAAGGATGTAAACCCTGAGGTATGTTCAAAATGTTCTTTTCCTTCCCTCACGACTTTTAAAATTGTAATGCTTTTGCTTTGGAAATGTTTTTGGTAGTTATTGTTCTTGAATGACAGATATAAAAACGGAGAGCCATGTATTATATTTCAGGAGTTACTGCCAATTTTTCCATTTTGAACCCCCATTAGTCAATATATATTTGCGACAGAACTCGTAGAAATTCTATTCGGCACTGATGAATCAATGGTGTCGGCAAAAGGCTAACCTCAAATTGATATTATGTTATTTTAACAATAGCCATCTTTCATTCTTAAAAGAATTTAGTATTGTTTTTAAACAAAGGCCATTCAATAACTGAGGGCAAATTTTCCCTTTGTAGGACATGAACTCAGAATTGTGTGGTCTCCAGGACATAAACTCAATAATTTATTTTGCAAAACATGTTAATGCTTGAACTTACGAAGTCAGCCGGGTTTACAAATAACCTAGAATGTGTACGTTTGAACGACAGAATAGCTGGTAATAAAATAAAATAGGTTACTCCCATGTATTTTTATTTTGCAAATTTGCTTTGTTAAAACTAAATTTGCATAAGTATGCTTACTGCTTAGTATTCTATTTCATTTGTAGCTGTAATACTGTACAATCTGGATGACGGGATTGCCAACAGACAACTCGTTCACGTCATATCTCGTCTCACAAATATATAAATGAAATGAAACAATGAGCAGATGATAATCTTTAACATAATGATTTTGAAGCGACGAACATTATTTTCACGGAGCATTGGAAATGCTTCTAGGAAACCATTTAGCAAAGTCAGGAATACTATTCTATTATATATTATTTAGGCGAAAGTGTAAATGACAGATAATAAATAGCATAATAAATGTAATGGTTTAATAATTAAGATACAAAAGACCCTCAATTTATAAATAAAGTTACTAAAAGGCTTATTACAAATTTTCCACTGAAACTAAACTGACGCTACACAGCGCATGCCTACGTTCCACAGGGGTTCTTTCGTAAACTCATACATTCTCCAGCGCAACCGTGTACGTCAACAAACTCTTGGATCGGTAACACCGCCTTTCCACGGATTCCAGTCAAACCTGAATTTCCTCTTTTGTATATCATGGTTTTACAATTTTTCAAGCCTCTGCGAGAGTGCATCACCATTTGTTTGACACCGAAACTGTTGTCAAATGTATTTATGAGCTTCTATTGAATAACTGTAAATGAACATTCTAGTCCTTCACGAAGGCAGTAGTAACTATTGTTCTAGAAACACCAGTTTGAAACATTTTGAGTATATTCCTTCGTAGGTTTTCGAAGAGATTACTTGTATCAAAAGTCTTCGTGATGCAACATTTCACACTGTATTGGCGAATTATCCTTTGTGAACTAGCTTCTTGTGTCTAGCCATATGACCTACTTGTGCGAACGATTTGCTGCAATCCATGCATTTGAACGGTTTTTCGCCAGTGTGCACTCTTATGTGCCTAGACAAATTTCCTTTCACGTTGAATGATTTTCCGCAGACTTCACATGAATATGGTTTATCTCCTGTATGAGTCCTTTCATGCGCTTTTAAGTTAGATGCATTGAAGAATTTTTTATTGCAATTTTTGCAAGTGTACTTGCGAAGTAGTTGGTGAACTTGCTTCACATGCTCTCTTAAACCAACTGCACCGGTATATTCTTTGTCACATGTTTGGTAGTTTCTTCCGGTGTGTGTCAGCATGTGCTTGTCTAAATTGCCCTTGATAGCAAACGAGTGTTTACAATACGTACATTTGTATGGCTTCTCGCCTGTGTGTATTCTCATGTGACAATTGAGATAATCTCTTGAAGCGAATAATTTTGTACAGATTTCGCATTGGAAACGCTTCCGTCCCGTGTGAGTTGCATTATGTCTGATCATATTGCTTCGACTAAAAAATATTTTGCCACATGTTTCACACGGATACTCACTGGATCTCTCATGTATCTGGTTCATATGGATTGATAAATAGCTTGCACTTTTGAATGATTTGCCACAATAATTGCAGGAATGAAACGGGTATTCTCTGGTGTGAATTCGGGCGTGAATTAATTTCTTGTCGCTTGTTACAAATCCCTTGGAGCAGAAACTGCAAAAGTGGGGCTTTTCGCCAATGTGACGCAGCAAGTGACGATATAACCGAGACCGGTAGTCAAATGTTCTACTGCAAAACAAGCAGACCGCTGCCATTATGGTATCCTATTTTCGTAATATTGCAAATGATGACATGCAGTTATCGTCTAATCTAGTTGCTGCTTTGGTATTTACGTTGTAATTCTTGGTTACCCTGCACCCTGCGACGATGCACAAAAATTACATATTAAAACGTATATATAAAACAGAGGTTTTGTGCATGCAAAATAATGTAATATATTTTGGTAATGAAGATTTCAAAAGAAGAATGTAAACGTTGATTAAGTTACCTACGGGGTTTCTCCTCTTAATTTATACCACAAATGAGTCACTGTCGGACACGAAGGCGGCTGATTATTCACATGATATACGGGAATAAAGGACCTATAATTGTCCTTCTTTGTCTGCGTGTAAACATAGAATGAAATATTAAGTGTTATTTATAACTTTATTCAACTCAATGTTTGGCAGTTCAGCAATTTTTATTGAAATCCGTTTCAACGAATAATGATACCTACCCGCCTACGAGATTGCTTTCTTTGCTGGAGGTTTTTAAATCAACTACACTATACTTTACGTTTGTTTATGACTACAATTGAAGAATTTATAACTGAATAACTGCAAAATGAGCCACGTTGACAAAGTGAAAGGAACTATAACGAGTTGGAAGTAGTGGGATTCAGGAGTATGTTGTGTTTTTTAGGAATTGGAGCAAGGAATGAGGTGAAGCGTACAAAACGGATAGAGGATGCATGAGATATTGAGGTCTAGAAATTCCTAAATGTTCTAACCCTAGCTGTACTATACTATATCTAAAAATGCAGCACGTTGAAGATGGGACTTGGAGGACAGGAAGACTAATGAGCTGGTAGTGACGGGATTTAGGATTGCGTTTGTTGTTATATTATCGCTGTCAGATTAGATATGTCAACAGAATGAAGGAAGCGAAGTATTCAAATGGAAGTAGGGTGCATGAGAATAACTTGCAGGTACTTCTTGGTACAAAAGTCAATGTAGAACTAAAGGTACTTAATGTGTAATGGTAAAAGCAAATTCAGAAATCATATGGTAAACCTAAACATAAGCTGTATTGGTAGCGTATACACGACCGGAGGAATCTATCTACCTAACTGATTTTGAGTAGTGGTAATGAGTATACACAAGTTTTGAGTGAACAATAGGCATTCCGAACAAACCACGGAGTTTTGTTACTAAAGTGAGTGAGTGAGTGAGTGAGCAGATATTCCTACAGCCTACAGGTAGGTATCCCGTTCACAAAATTCCGACTATATACGGATAGGAGACATCTGCATATCTGCTGACTGAATTGCGGTTTGGATTGTCCATTGGGCTCGACATGCTTGGCAGGGCTACGTGTGTAGGAAACTGCTTATATTGTATACCTTTGCTTAATCCTTACTGTGCTTGTGCTTGTCGAGGAATGCTCCACTCAAATTCTTTAAAAAAGGCATACGTGCCTGGCTTAATCCATTTTCAATGTTTACGTTTGTTAAGAGAGTTTCTACAAATCTTAATTTCGTGACAGAACGGGTTTACAGAAAATATTGAAAACTACCTTTTTCTTAGAGCCGCTACATTATTTGAAGCGCACCGAAACAACCCAGCTATGCAAGGACATTTCACAAGGAAAGCAAATCAACGCTAGAAGTAAACGTACTACTTACTTACAGGAGGTAAATGTCTTTCAGAATCGGAAGCACAAAATGTGAAGCAATGCAAGCCTGAATGCAGCACTGGTTGTAATGAATTTTTGATGGAATTATAATTAGGAGAGAGCAAACATTTTTATGTAAAAAGTAGAATATATTATTATTTATATATTATTTTATTATTATTATTATTTAGAATATATTATTTTACTCAATTGGCTTCAAACTGGATGATGACATAAGGTCCTGCTATATGATTGTCTCTGAATACTGACATAACTACTGCTGATGCATGAGGAATTAGAGTGTTACCAATTGGAAATCAATTGTTGTATTGGCAAATGCAATCGCTATAATTTACGATTTACTTACAAGCATAAAGAAAATATAAGTTTGTGCGACAACATGGTTGGTAATAATTGCAGAGATGTTTCATTCTCCTGAACTTGGGCATCTTCTACTAAACATGTAATGCTGCAAAAGTATGCTTCATCCTGTAATACAGTCTAGCTAAAACTGTGCGATATTAAATCTTTAGATACAAATACCTTGTAACAATGATTATTATAATATAGAAACCATAACATATTTACATAAAACTATCATAAACTTACATACTTACATAAGTGAAAACTATTTAAAATTTTAATTTCAAAAATCAATTTGCGTTTTATGAGGCACGTAGCTAAACACAAAACATTTCTTTATTAAGGCATACTTGTTCTAGTCTAACACAACCATGTTCGTGTGCGAAGTATTAAATTTGAAACTAAAGGATTCTATACGGATTTAAACCGACATTTTTCTGCATCTTCTGCCTTCCTTCCCCTTTTAAAACCTCCCTCCGGGTATACAACTATTTATTACACCACATCTACCTTTCGAAAAAGAATTGGATAACTATCGTTTTTAAATCAAACATCAAACTGGACCTACAAAATCTCCTTGTGAACACCTTTCATATGTCTAGTCAAGTGTGCATTGTGCGCGAAGGATTTATTGCAAATTGGACACTGATAAGGTTTTTCGCCCGTGTGTACCCGCATGTGAGCTGACAAGCTTCCTTTAGCGCTAAATGATTTTTCACAGATTTCACATGAAAATGGCTTTTCTCCAGTGTGGGTCCTCTCATGAATAATCAAATTACCTTTTCCGAAGAAGTTCTGATTGCAAATTTTACAAGTATAATTGCGGATCTGTTTATGAAATAATTTCACATGCTGTTTCAAGTTACTGTCACTGGTATAGTTCTTTCCACAAATGTCACATTTTTTGTGGTTTCTTCTGGTGTGCGTCAGCATGTGCTCGTTTAAATTAAACTTTTGTGTAAAAGCGTTTTTACAAACAGAACATTTGTAGGGTTTCTCGCGGGTGTGAGTTCTCATGTGCTGATCGAGATGGTGGTTTGAGCGGAATGATTTTGTGCAGATTTCACATCGGATTTGGCTCTGTCCAGTATGAGTTGCCTTGTGTCTATACCAAATTCCACGGTCGTAATATATTTTTCCACAAGTTTCACATGGATATGCAATGGTTCTCTCATGCAACTGGCTTACATGTACTGATAAATGGTTGGCTTGTTTGAAGGTTTTTCCACAATAATTGCACGAATAAGGCGTCTCTCCTGTGTGAGTTCTGGTGTGCATTAATTTATGTTCTTTTGTTACAAATTCCTTGGGGCAGAAACTGCAAAAGTGGTGCTTTTCGCCAATGTGTCGCATAATGTGACGATTTAAATCCCCACGGTGGTCAAATGTTCTACTGCAAAACAAGCAGACTGCTGACATTATGGTTTCCGACTTTCGCTATATTTCAAATGATGACATGCAGTTAGCAACCAATATATTTGCTGCAGTGTGTTTTTACGATGCGATTATTGGTTATCCTGTGACAATGTACAAAAATTACGTATTAAGACGTGTACATAAAACTTGGGCTTATCGCATTCAAGGAAAATTTCAAAAGCAGAACTCGAGTTTTGATAATGGCTACAGTAAAACTCACCTACGACTTTTCTCTCCCAGCGTCTACCATAAACGAACGACAGTCGCACACGACAGAAGATGAGTAGT
>JAANSN010006368.1:0-10653 GCA_036850665.1 Dicranocentrus wangi | reverse complement strand
TAAGACCGCTTCCTCGTATAAAATGATGCAAATATGTGCTATCGAACAAAAGGGGAGATTTACCAAAAAATGATGCAAATAGGGAACAATGGCGAGGATTCCTCATGATGCAAATGCAAGTGGATCCAAATACAAACGCACAAAAGGGAAGTGTTAAGTGTTTGTAAAAACGATGAAAATATTTTAGCTATACAAAAGGATTTTATTTTTATTTTTTATTCTTGTTATTGGGGAATTAGTCCCGACATGGTCCGTGTTTCCCTAATTATTATGGTGGAAAAAAGGAAAACCACGACGTGTACATAATATCCTGCGGGTGCACGCTCTATACATGCGTGTATGCGGTTTTTATACACATCGTGTAAGCCTATTGTCATGATGAGTGTGTCATCATTACATCGTGGATGCGTGTGTTTCTGTCTCTGCGAGTGAACTGTGTGAAGTGCTGGTGGTGGTGGTGGAGGTAAAAGAAGTCACAAAAATGATTTTCAGGGGGTGTCTTCTGACGTGTTCATTATCTTCTTTCAAGAAATATAAACACTTTTGAAAAGTGAAAACACCTAGCTTTTATCCATAAAATTAAAGAATGAGATGGTAATTACACCGTGATTACGATCATCTCGAGGGGTCGAGCGCACCAACACTCTCTAAATAAAAAAAAAGTAAAAACTTTTCTCTCTCAGAGAGACTCTATGCAAATCTATGCACCGGAAGTGGGTTAGGATCATACGTACTGTATGGTTTTCTTCGAATCTATCTCTAAATGGAAACCGTTGGATTGATTCTTTGCCCACCGCGACTCTCACGATATACGCATAACCCCATATACTGCCGACATATAACCTCGCAGACAGACAGAAAGAGAGTAAATTTTGAGACAGAGAAAATTGGCAATGTTTGATTGATTACTAGATAGATTTGTAGTAGAACCACATGAAATAAGAATGATCATGGGCTGAGCAGACCTAGAAATTGAGCTTGTTATTATTATTATCAGAAATATTTTGACATAAATATCTGTACTATTACGGAAAAAGTATTTCAGTGCGGCGGTGGTCGGTCGGTCGTGGTGCCCTCAATCTATCTCATTCTCTTTTTGTTTCAGCGCGGTTACCACTTTTTTCTCGTCGTATATATTTCTGCTCGCTCTTATTGCTTTATAATTCGTGAGACTTCATTTCCTTTTTCAAACTTTTCCTCAAAATGACTCGCTTTAACAAACTTTTCCCCAAATGACTCGCTTTAACAAACTTTTTTTGGTTGTAAAAATGCAAATGCTGAACCACTTTCAGCACAGATGGGGTGCCACAAGGAGTGTCATAAACTCACACATTTCACACTAAAACTTGACAAAAATATGAAAAATATATGAAATAAAAGATCAAACCTTGAAGCGCCTGCTGCCCCTCCCGAGGAGTCGTATAATCATGGCGTGTGTGAGGAACACGTATATCCGGGTGACTCTCTCAGCTCACCCCGGCGGACTAGATAATATTATCTATCGGCTCTTCTTGTGTTTCTCCAATTCACACAATATTTCCAGATGAGCACAGACACGAGAGTATAGATAATGGAATTATTAGTAGAGTCGAGATTGTTCCATAATCCGCGAGTGTATCCTAATCAAGAGATATCGTGTAGGTGCAAAAGAAGAAGAAAAAAACAGAAATCCGTGAAGAAACACACAGGTAATATGGTGGTAGTTAACCCAAAAGCGACCAAACCTCGAAAAAGTAGTGAAGGGGTTTGAGAATAACGAATTTGGTAATTCGACAATATATTTTTCCCGTTAGACTATTTCACGAAAGGAATGTTTTGCTGTAGTAGTAGTAGCACACACTGGTCACTACTCGGTTGCACAGCACACTAGCACACACACACGAAATATGAGATACTCTACCATTCGGTAGATATTATTATGCAACGCAACGCGTACAGGGCTACAGTGTCAAGTGACCAAGAAGAAGAAAAAACTAAACTTTTCGAAAAGAGTGGTGTGGCATGCAGTAAGTGATTTCTCAAAACGGTTGGATGTAGTACGAAAAACTGAAGGAACCCTGTGAAAAAAAGCAAACTGACCAGTTTTCACGAGGAATCCAAGATCAGTTATGATGATGCATATAATCGCGTTCCTGGTTTTTCCTGATTTCGGCTCTGCAATATGTATGCAACCACCACCAACAAACGCTAAAAACTATATACTCCTCACTCACTACTACTCACCCCTGTCTACCAACTTTGCAACAAAGATCGAGCCTTTTTAATACAGTAAAAAACAAGGGGATACACGAGCCCTGTTGAGAAGAAGGGAGCCCTGCAGGCATAATACTGCATATGTGTGTGTACACAACAGTGTGTTGTGCAGCGCAGAATTTTCATTCAAGTTTTTTAAACGCGACGAAATGTAGAGTTGGAGTGATCATCATCATCGTTTGACCTGGTAACACGACAGATCAGAGAAATGTGTTCAAATACTACTGCTACATACCTTCTCATCTTAATCCTCGAGATTCCTTTCTTCAAATATGTATAAGGAGTACTACTATCTCAGTGTGATCATCATCTTCATGACCGACCGACCGAATAACGAAAAAAAAGTATGATACATACGTTTGATACGATATGAATTTTTCAAAAAGCTACCTGTTTCAAATGTGCTGTTTTTTTCATGCTTTTTGGATCATTTGTCATGGGATAAACGCGCACAGACTCACGCATTATAACTATTTTGTGTTGTGTGATGGGTAAAAGTTTTTTGTTTTCGTGGTTGGGGAGAGAGAGAGAGAGAAACAGACATCATCCACATCACGTCTGAACATACTTTAGATTACTTTGTAAAACCATTTTTTTATTCGCTCAGGTGTGTTTCTTCGATGCACTTTGAGATATGGGATCCGCTTTATGACTTATGACTCTTTTTCAACATGTTCGCAGACTTGAAATCTTGACTTTTTATGCTAAAAAACAACAACAAGGTGGTGCTCACTATCACGTAATTTATCACAAAACTTTCCCGAATCAATATTACTCTTTCTGCTTTTTGGACATTTGCATGATAGGGGTGGTGGTGGTGGGACACGGATTTTAAATACGCTATATAGTACACTATATACTATCCCTGGTGGTGGTGGGCATGTCATAATGTCATCATCATCGTGCTCGACACACTGGCAAAAATAAATTATACACATTGTGGTTTTCGAATTAGCGACATCTGACTCGACGCGTCTGCACGAGTAAAATTTGGATTGGAGGAGGAACAAAGAGTATAGGGACTGGTTCTGGGATCGCCTGCATCTCTTCTACCGGTTCATACGTGGTGGCGTGGCACGGAGATTCTAAGTGCATGATGATCATGATGATGATCCGATCGTGTGCTTGTCCTCTAAGCCCCCTCTCTCCCGACGAACGGGACATGACCTTGCCTAACCGTACCTACAGCACGGGAGAGAAATCTCGGCATAGTATTATTTTACAGCGTATAATCGATCGGTCGTAGTAGTAGTAAAAATGCCCGGAGAAAAAAAGGAAACCAAAAGTTCTTGGAGAACATGCACGTATAGCTTTCTCCGGACGACAAATAATTCTTTTCCGTAACCTCACGAACTCGTTTTTTGTCGTCTGGCTGGAGTGTGTACGCTAATACGTTTCCTAAAGAGATCGAGGGCCAATCTGCTCCAACACACTAACCAACAGGCATAATACGACACGGCTCTATATTTCATCATCACGATCCTGCAGTGTTTTTTAGGCTCTTTTTAAACTGGGACCTCGTGACCTGGATAATAATATAACAACTCTGGTTAACACATATATATGAGCAGTGTGTTTCCAGAATTACGACTCGTAGTTTCCACAATTATTACGACATTTTCCTCTTTCCTGTGCTGGGTATATACCGGCCTGATCAATAGTTTTGCTGCGTTAAAGTAATAGGTTCTTCTTGGAGTACTTTGGAGTACACCCTTTTATTCCGGTAGTGAGAACAAACTGGTATCTTATATGTCATCGTTTTTGGTCCTTGGTGCTACTGACAAGCTACTAACAATTATACGGTAAGAAAATCTTCATTTCAATCATATTTAGAGACACTTGGCATTTGTGTGTCCTGTTGCAAGAAAGGAGCGAAAACGTCGTTAAATCCGCTATCTTGTTTACAAAAACTTATTATTATAATTACACCAGGTAATGAGGGTCATATACAAGATATGATAGCGGCCACACAGAATTTCAGGAGAATCAAGTGGATTAGGAATCGTAATGGTGGAGTATTTCTGAGAAGCACGACAGCTGTGTGAAAGGATTGGCCTGTCTGATTTCGTGACAAGTCAGTCATCGTCAGTTCACACGGCATGTACACATTTCCATGATGTGGTCCAAAAAACAAAAAAATATATATGAGAGCTGTAGTAGTATGCTTTCCCGAGACTTACGATATATAATATATCGTAAGCCTCGGCTTTCCCTTTCAAGACAAAATGTAGGAGCAGCCGTCGTAGTAGTGTCCTTGGTCCTAATCACTTTACCCGACTCTAGAAAATCCTGAAACCTCTCCGTGCACGTGTACTAAATATGAATACACTAATAATAATAATATTTCTTCTGAGATATATGCAGTGAATGATGTACGACGTGCTATTAGATTTGGCACGGTCAAAAGGACCGATACGTATCGTGAAATGATGCATAACAAAAAAAATAAAAAATCTCTTACTTTTTTGCACATACACTTGCGCTCTCTCTCTGCCCACCCGCAATCTCTTTGGTGGCCTTCTTCCGGTAATGGTGTAGTAGTGTGTCATACATATCATATCCCATTTACACTCGGGACTTTCTGCAACTTTTCTTTCCATAAAAATTGGGTCATTATTACATTATGACGCATCTAATCAGGTCTCGGTCTCGCGTTTTTCTAATCCTCCCCCAAAAATACTTGACACTCTCGGGAATGGAAAATTTTTATTTTCAAAATTGATTCCGCTGTGGTGAGTGTGGCACGATAGAATAAGCGCCTGTGATTGTGTAATGGCCGCGTCATCATCATCACCAGAATAATGCTCACGACAAGAGCTCATAAAAATCTCAAGTCAAGTAGCAAAAATAAAATGAAACACACACATTTTCCCTGTGCGTAATGTAATAATAATAATATGGAAAAGTGTTAATTCTCCGGCAGTCGAGGAGAGAGAGATTGAGCAACTGGCTCGTAAAGGGTAATAAACGAGCAGAGATTATGTTTCTCTCGTAATGACTACGTGTGGCGCCAAGATGCACGACGGCACAACCACCGACTTGACAAAAATGCATATAATTATTACTTAGGGAAATCTTGAGTACCAACTGATGCTCTGTGCAATCATGCTTGCTGCACACATTAAAAAGAGATTCTCTCTCAATTTAACGTATAAAACTCCCATATTTAGAGTTTGTGTGGAGTGAATGGGCGTCTTTGACTTGTGAATATAATATATATATAGTTTCTCTATTATTGTCGGGACACGAAAGGGGAGGACAGAGTGAATGCCCACCACCACTACTCATATTTATCCACACAACAGGCATTTGAGTTGATCTCATTCGAGCTGGGTGACACATGCACTGTGATGTGATGTGGGAAACTTGATGGCAATGACTGGATAGGTTTTTCACTTTGCAAATATGACCCGATACAATAATACATAATATATTATCCAGTGTGCCTCTGCACTTTTCCCAGGTGGAATCTCAACTAACTATTTTTGCAATCATTTCTGCTAGTAAAAAAAATTGTCGTAGCTGAAAAGTAGCTGACCTCGGTCCGTCCTCTCCACCGACAAATAAAACTTATATATATTTCCTTTCAATTTTATACGTTTCAGAGTTGAAGGTCTACCCGTAAAAATTTCAGATTAGTTTTCACGTGAATATATATGAATACGTGTGTATATAGTTTTCTGCTTGCTCGTAGGCGGACTTTGATCTCGCATATCGGGTATATATATGTATTTTTATTTCTTGCATACATGATCCAAGATGCCTGCATGCCTCCAAGGTAAATTTGGTGACGTTTGATTTGTTGCAAATTACTTTTTTCCAAGTCGAGTGCATTCCGTGAGAGAGAGAGAGAGCTACGTAGTAGAATGCATACAGTGCTCGGGATTTATTATGGAATTCGTAATTAGTATAAACTGAAGTGCCGGCTGTCTTCTTGGAGCGGCAGTGAACAGAGGTTTGCTTGGAGGGAATGCTTTATTTATTTATATGCGGCTCAATGGGAATGCAGAAATATCCGCTACACTCCTAATTTCGTGGCATCTGCAACTTGAGAATAAGCATAATTGTCCAATTTGGAGTAAATGCGAATGTGTGACCGAAACTTAGTATATCGCAAGTCTCGGTGCGACATGTGTGTGGACGGACAGGAAGGGGGAGAGTGAAAAGTAGCAGCGTCCGAGAATGTCTGCACACCCAAAACTAACACATCTGCAAAGCAGAGAGTAAATTTACGACTGGTACATAAGTAATTCCGACAAGCAACCCACTCAGAAAATGGGAATAAGTATATATACGAAGAAACACGTATAGAGAGGATAATCTCGAACAGCATCTCTGACTCAGACTATATCGGAGTAGTATGTATACACTAATAATCTGGCAGCCGTTCAAGATCACCGTCGTGCCGTCACTTTTTGGAAAACAGAGGAGTACACACACGTTCCTTGCCTGCATTTTTACTCGCGTATTTATTATTATATTATTTTCCCCTTTTCACTCCTAAAAAGAAATCAACTATCGTACATTCAGCGAAAAATATCTCAAATCAGGCGTATGCACGAGTTTATCTGGGTAAGCAGTTTTTATGCAGATAACCCGCTTGCCCGAGAGTGATTTATGTGGACCAAGTTGGGTGTGTCCAGATCAAGCTGTTTACCAAATGAAAATATTCTTAAATGCTAATTAACACATCCGGTTCAATTACTTCGTTGGTGACCCTATTGTGAGGGCTTTTTTGTCATTTTCGCCGGGTATGCGTTATTTTTGTTGGCAGAATAATGGTCTCAATGTGCTGGTCAGAGACCAAAATTATTGCATAGAGAAGTAAGAAGAAGGCGTTTTTGCAAGTTCAAAGTTCATATAAGAGTATCGAGTAGGAGGAAAGAGAGGATCAAAAGACCAAGTTATTTTTTTTAGACAGATGGTAATTAAGAGGACGAAAAGTAAATAGCTGAATGGGACATAATAATGCTGCATTTTGATGGGGTAATAAAACAAGAAAACTGCTCGCAGGTCACCATCGCTCGCGTGATTAATGTATGAATGAATATGAAGAGTCATGCGTCGGGAGAGTGATATATGTGCACGTATATATATAGGTTTCCACTTGCACAATAGTGAAGCATATATATTGTGTGCAATGCATATATACATCTCTTCTTGATGTTTCTATTTTTAGCCCCTAAAAGTGTTTAGTCACAGCGAGACTGTGTATAAAAAAATCGAGAGAATTAAGCTGGATACTGGATAAATGCACACAATTTTGCTGTCTGCAACTACTCGAACGCATCATTTTCTGACTGCTTAAGCCGGTTTGACTTGATTGATATGAAAATGATAAGAAGAACGCCGGGCGGATGCGGGTTGGGAAATTGTAATTTAATCGAATCAGTTTTATCAGAACAATAACAATAAAAAACATGTTGTGGTGTGTAATTGATTGGTATATTTCGTCCACGGAGAAGAAACAAATGTGGAAACCTCCATCCAATTATTGTTGACTTGGTTGAGGTTTTTTGCGTGAGTCACAAAAGCTATGTGGTCACTTGTGTATATATCGTGAGTCTCGAGCAGAGAGTACAGTGCTATAATACAGGAAGCACACTACTCCACACCGAGTATTTAATATTCTAATGCATTTTCAGGTGGAAACCTTGCAGTATTCGCGTACATGTCTAACTATATAAAAAGAAAACGTTTTTTTAGAGTAGCATGTATATCCAGTTAGATAAGGTAGAGTATGCAAGATAAGCTTGTTCCTCCGAGACTTAGTATGTGTATATAGTTTCTTGGAATATATAGCCTGATAGACTCAGCTAACATTTCTTCGTAAAGCGTATGCACGCTGGAGCATTTCGTCGTGTATGTAAAAAAAATAAAAGTATTCCGAACGAGACCCCGAGAGTGTGTGTTAAGGACAATATAGTACGCTCTAGTAAAATGAAGAACAGAGAGCGACGATATGCAAAACTACTAGATTTCGCGTCCTGTTTCCTCCAACACGGGTGGGATACATATATGTTCGTAGTAGAAGAGTGGAGAGTGGTGTACCGCCTCCCAAGAAAGAAGGAGAAAGAGAAGAGAATGGTATAAAGAATGGTATATGTAGTCGGTTTCTTGCTCGGTGTGCTAGTACATGTTATAATAGAGCGAGTGAGTTGCCCGACCAGGTTCATTCACTAAAACGTGCTCCTCCAGTTACGTTTTTGCTGATTTTCTCTTTTAGACCAGAGTCTCCCATTACTCCGTGTGCAAAGAAACACTACAGCGTGCTACATAACACACTCCACCATCACGAAATTAATTGCAATAATTATTATTCTGTAGTTCCGTTAATACTCCGTGCTAGTGTCGCTCTTCAATAAAAATTCCTCATTTCTTGTGGAAAACTTTTATCTATTAGAATTTAATGTGTTCAGTAAGATCTGCTGTTTCCTGTAGGAGGTAAGGGGCAACTTGCTCAATACATCACACTACTACTTCTTCCTCACTTTAACTACTTATTATTATTATATTATATCAAACATCAGCTACTTCCGGTCCACTCTCCTGCCTCCTATACACAATATATCTGCTTCTACACTATTCCCCCCGTGTTTCCCCCTCCTCCTCCGCGTAAAATCGTGTTAAAACACTCTGCAAATCCTTGTCCCTCTTTCCACATCGGACCGAACATGTTTATACGAGAAAAAAGTGGCACGGTCGTGGCGTGTATTTCCTCATCCGTCATAATTCGCAGTAGTAGTAGTATTCTCGACGATGATGCTATTAGAACCGCGTAGGTCTCGGGATATTGAATTATATTATTAAGACGTGGTGCATATATGTACTGAGGCGCATAATATATGTATCTACCCGAAAGCCGGTTCGTTGGCACCACATTATAACTTTGCATGCATTATGATGATCACATCACACAGGTAGGAAATGATTGGTGACAGAACCAATACGTACATGCTCATAATATGTATATGCTCATATCAACTCATATCACGTATGCACGTATTATTATCGAGTGTGGATAATCTCGTTCCTTGTCGCTGGCACCTTTCCCGGTTTTTCATGTGCGGAGCCACTCCGTGTCGGTTCTCTCTCTTCTCCCTTTTTCTGCACAGACAAGCTGCAATGCAATACAAAAAAATGTAACATGTTCGTTTTCAAGTTTGTGTGTGGTGGACTCGTATAGTGTGTCGCTGTGAAAAGATCACGGGAGGAGGAGAAACACACAAGTGCCGAGAGTATATTGTACACATCTCTTCGAGAGATGGGGTTCATGTTCACCCTGACAGTTTCTCTCTTTCCTTTTCAGTTTTTTTTCAGTCTATTTGCTCGTCTTCATAATCTGAACGTTTTGAGACTGCACACACCGAGACTTTATATAAATTTATACACACGAGATAAAACAGAATCTGGTGTGGTGTGCATATAAAATACGTACCACATTCCTGAGAGGTGGTGTGTGTGTGCACATGATATTGCATCACAACCTGATCCGATGTCTCTTTGAGACTACACAACTAATAAAAAATTCGAGTAGATTGCTGTCTGCAAAATCCGCTGCTCTGTTTATATTTCCCCTACTAGATGTAATTAATGCGTCAGGTCTGAAACGAGGCGAGTTATGCATCCCCTCACGGCTTTGTTAGCGTCATTAGCTTGTCACTGCACAATACATTTGTCACCCACTTGCTACTTTGTTTATCGCTCCCATATCTGAATTACTTCCAACAAATTTTGAAGCAGGGAAGGGTTTCCATTTCCAATCTGGAAGGTCATGACTTAAAACCAGCGAGATACTAAAACTGAAATAAGTAAATTTGGGAATAAGATGTAGTAAAAACTTGTAAAATTTGCAGATGGAGGAGCCCACAAATGTTATCCGCCTCAATGGATCAGAGAAGCTGTTGCAAGGTGTAAATACTACTGCTACTACTCGGGTATTATTATTGACGACGACTACGACCCCCTCCCTCGAGCAAGAGTCCAGACTGAGACTACTCCCAACCGGTGAAGATGATCTGCAAGTAAGAAACGCGTTGTTGTCCACATCCGGCGTGACCTCAAGTAATAACACAACAACAAGTACATCAAGAAAGAGTAGTAACAACCTTCCGCTGAGGTCGTGCGACTACTACTACAGCATCAGTACCTTGAACCTTCTAGTCCTGCGAGTACTCCAGTACAGCTACCTGCAGAAGAACCTCCAGAACAACTCCTGTGAAGACCTCAACTTTAACTGCAACTGTACATAAAAATAACAGACTATACGTATAACATCCGTGACACCACCTCATCTTGACTCAAAAAACAAAGTGTCTCCACTTTACTATTTTTTTTAAAAAAAGAAAAACACTGAGAGAACTGGGTTCAAAAGTCTGATCATTTCAATTTACACTCAAA
>JAANSN010006367.1:0-10653 GCA_036850665.1 Dicranocentrus wangi | reverse complement strand
ATCTTCAAGTAGACACAACTTCCATCTATACCCAACCACAAACCAAACCAGTCGATTACAACCAAAAACCGATAACTTCTCCGAAATTTAGAAAAACCAACAACCGAAAATCCAACCAAACCTCAAAAGCCCTAAACCGCAAACCACCAACCGAAAAATCGGTTTGGTTTGTGGTTGTTTGTTGGTTTTTCAACCATAATTCGGTTGGAAAAACCGGTTTGTGAGGATCCCTGACTCGGAGTTGAAGTCAGTCTTGTTTGTAGGGTAAAAAAAGGACCAAGGAAATGAAATGAACCCGAGCGATGGAATGGAAACATGATGGTATACTTTTACTTGACTCATGGCTCATGACTAGTCATGACTGAAATACTGCTGGATATTTTGTTCATTGCCAATTGTCCATGTCCTTTTTTGTGTCTTTTAATTCAGACTAGGTATATATCTAGTTCGTTTTCGTTCGACACGACGACATGTTTGAAATACGAAGTTGTTATATAGTGGAAATGCTTGGAGCATTGGAATTGGAAAGACTTTTGTTTTGAACAAGGTTAGATTAGACCAGAATGGGAAAACCAATGCTGATAATATAGCTGATAGGACTTGGAATTTGAAACCCTCGCAGCAGCTTCAGTTCAACTTTCAAAATTCAATTGGAATTCCACCAGTGTAATGTAAGCTGATATATGCCATGATTCTGTTCTGATTCTGACAATGAATACGAAACTACCATATTTTAATCATCAATCAGTCAATCATATATCATAAATATTCATAAATCATAAACAAAACATAAATCCGTATCCGTAATACCTTTTAGGTTCAGGAACATAGGTAAATTATAGATACTCCGATCCCGTCCCGGGTCCAGCCAGATTCACTATTTAATTAAAAAGCAGTAACAGAACGATGAATACGTTATTTTGATTTCCTTACTTAACCGCTGAGGTAATAATTAAATGCATGGAAATTAAATATGCATATTGGCATACATAATAATACGCAACGCTAATTCTAGCGTTTTAATATCCAGACCAGAACACAGGACAAAGTTCAATAGTGTTTTATGGCGAAATATTACATACTTTTACGACTTTTAGAGTGACGAGTGTGACGACCGCATTTGTTTGCTTCGCCTTGGAAAGACTATTTATGTAGAGGTTCTGAATATTCTGATGTGCTGAACATTTGCTAAATCAAAAGTTTCTTGTTTGATTTTTCAGCGTGCAAATTGCATTGATGTCAATGTACGAGTAAAAATACAAGACAGAAAAATTTCAGGATGCTACATGATTTTCGATATTTTACTGCAACATTTTTTTATATCAAAATCAGCAAGGAATGTAGATATGCATGGTCTTTCAGTTAACTAAACGTTTAATCAAAATCAAAAGGTCAAATTGTATTTCTTGTCTTGTAAGCATTGATTTTGAAACTCTTATCACACTCTTTGTGCTTTTGTATAAACAATTACAATTATTATTATTGTTCGATCGAACTGATAATATAGCCGATAACAAAATTTTGCATAACAAAAGTACATACCAACATTGTAATTTTAACTTTAACATATTCATTTTGCTGTGTAATATCGGTATAACTTACAATTAAACTTAGCACACCGGATAACATTAATTAATCTACTTTTACTTTCAACAATCGTGTCACCAAATATGTATATAGTTCAATATAAAATTCAATCATTCCATTTTCAATTCCATGACCAACTCCTATTTAAGTACACGATTTAAGTAACTAGCAGTACTAGCACAAACAAAACAACTAACGCGACGAGATGATGGTAATATTCATCGTGTTGGTCGGCAGTCGGCAGGGTGAAGGGTGTTGGTGGGATTGTTGCGCTATCTCTCGGAAGTAGATATTGCAGCTAATAAAGTCAGCTTTTTCAAACGTTAACAATAAGAATGTTGGAAACTGCCAGATTTACGACGAGATAATTTAAAAAACCCTTTGCGCCAAACTTCGGTCATTCATTTTTGTTTGAAGATTCGAGGTTTCCGAAGTACCTTATTTCTTGAGCGCCACATATTGTGAATCAAAGCGTACGACACTGAAAAAATAATCAATTCGTAAATAAAAATTAAATGAATGGAATTACACCAACCACGGTAAATTGCAGCATGTCAGCATTCAAGCAAGACTCAAAACACCTTTCCCAAATGGAGAATGTTCCGCAAAATAATACGACAGTAGTGCCCTGACACTTAGACATTTAGTTTTATGATCAAGAAAGGCAAAAAATGTGTCTTGTCGATGAAATATGGAAGGGGAAAGGTAGGATTGATAATCTTGAATACTGACCCTGAGTGCCACGTGTAAAACTGTAAATATAGCTGCTATAAATAATACCTGGAAATACGCCAAATAGAAGATAAAGCCGCATTATTGTTGGAAAATAAAAACTAAAATTCCAGATATTAGGGAGGCTGATCGAATAACGTTCTGTTTCCACAAAATGTGTGATAGCCCTACAATTAGCACATAAATTAATTAATCAGATATTGTTATTTCATTCTTATAATTATTCTTATATTTCATCAAGTTAGTACATTCATATTCATATGGCGTACTATGCAACATGTACTGTTATCGTTAGGTACATGTTTAATTCACTTACGAAAATATCACGATACATTCACTCGCGATTCCCAAAGGATAGAGAACAATCCATGCAGAATATCGCAGCCACGTGACAATGTAAACTTTACGTTCGTACACCTGAAGCATGTAAAACGGATAGCGGATAACCTCAGCCAACGACCACAAATAAAATAGCCAGAATACTGCTGACAAATTATGCAGTCGCTCTTCAGCTTGAATAATTCCAAACAGTATCAAAGCACGACCCCCAATCTAAGGTAAAGCGTAGTGTACAAAGAACTTTAACATTTAACACATGGGGTTATTAGAAAATTTGTATTTAAAAATGTTACTATCTATCTACTTACTTGAAGAAATGCAACAGGAATACTAGTTTTAGTGAACCCCACTAGCGGATGTATGATCTCCAAAACTTGCATTGTTTGACAGTACCTCATCGCAAATCCAACGAATTCGAACGCTTTGTGCGTAGCATCTGAAATGCATTTAAAGAATACAGCAAACTATTACAATCAGCATAACATGCGATCATTATTACCTATATGTATAGGTATGTATGATATAAATAGGTAATAGTTACCCTGTCCTTCACGCAAGTAGCGTATTGACAGGACCCCTACGACAAATAGATAACCCACAAACTGAAATAGGTTGTACAAGAACAAGTACACTTTGCGGATATTTTCTACTTTATAGCCGAATTCTTCCTGTTGAACTGTTCCCATTATGTCAGGAAAATCTTTCATAACATCTGCTGGAATTTCATCTTCGTCGTCTGGACTTTTCCAGCGATCAAAATCAACCTGTAAATGTTTTATTTTATGACGTTTTCTTTCATTGTTTCCATTTTTGGAATACAACTTCATAAGTATTAATTGGTCAAGATATTTAAACATTTTAAAGCATAATGCACATACCTTCAGCCATGCTGGCTTCCTCTGGCACGTAGTAACTTTGGACCACCAGCCAAATTCTTGTTTTACCAGCAAAATATCCACATCACGATCTGATACTCGGTATGTACTTTTCTAGTATAAATAAACTGAAATATGAGTCCCACGATATTTAAAAGAAAACGCTTTTACTTTTAAAAATGTATCGACTCACATTAGAATCTATGTTGTGAGGCAAAGGTAATTCAAAATGATACTCATTTTCGCCTTGAGCACCATAGCCAGTTGAATCAAACACAACTTTGGAGTCTTCAATGATGATTCGAGGATTCTTACACATTTCATATACATAATTACCAATTAATTTTAAACAGGCATGCATCAATCTTCATAAAAATAATTACAAATACAGTGTCTTACCTGAGCGTCACGGATATCCACACGAAGACTAACAGTCTTCTCCGTTTGTGCCCAATAAACAAATGGGCTCCGTATATGAACCCAGTCGCCACCGGAATTTAAACTCATTATTATTTTTAGGTTTCCTTAAGTTGACGTTAACAATCCATTCCACCATTAACTTGAAAATAACTACGTTTGTTTCGACTATTGTCTGTTACGTCATGTCATGAGCTGGGCTTTTGCCTGCAATCACTGAAATCATCATAAGAAAACTGATCAATTTAAATTAATAAAAATATCTACGCGAAAGTTATCACATACATATCATTTCGTCATATTTGGGCCCATGTCCACAACTGCCACGTATATGCTTTTAGGGCACCTTTTACCCAATCTATATAATTTAGTTAGGTACATGATATGTAAATGTGCATACCAAAACCCAAAGCTTTACGTTTTGCATGTAAGTAAGGGATTTAACAATTTGACCTTGAATTTTACTATTACTTTGTTACTTTTTGAATACGCTTTGGTCAAGTTTGGTCTACGAATACGTGGGTAGGACGTAAACACAAACACGTGAAAATTATATCTTGATAGTTGATTTGATACCCATATATCAATTAATTAATTATCATTAAAACGCACACATTTTATCTTCTTCTGCTATGCTGAATTCTACACCGACTTTGCACTTTTTATTTGCAGAATCATTCAGTTTTTCCCTAGACTGCGGCCGCGACTATAAAATTGCAAATTATTACGCAAAGTGTCTGACAAAGTATAATACATGAACCGAAGAACAGTCTAAGAATACTCACACACAAGTCACAATCAAACATTTTTGCATAACGCATAAATATATGACGCAGAATGACAAACCAAGTCTCCATCTCCATTCAACAATGTCACATATCTCTGACAAAAGAAATATATAATAGGTAGGTAAAGGTAAGTAACAAAGAATCAATGATTTCGCATTACTGTACACATGCTCCTTCTCTTTCGCAATCATTGAATTCAACATCTTTGCATGCATTCAGCTTTCAGCTTTAGCGGAGATAAGACAGGTTACATGAAAATAGTTTTTCTACATTACATTCTCCCCATACTAATGTACGGGACTTTACTGTTCATATGACTGACTACCTATATAAAATACGTGTACATAAGCAAAAGCAATTGCATAATTTGAAGAGCTTAAACTATGGGAATAAAGGCTCACTTCCATGCAATACGCGAGTGATGAGTGTGATCCAAAACATGAAACTACCCGAAGAAGTTTAACCTCTAAATCTGCCTGAATACATATGCATTCTTCTAAAGGCACAGAACCTTCTTCATTTAAGTAATAGAATAGAATGTTTTATGATTTTAGCAATGTTATAATAAAAATTCTCTTTAGGGAATAAATATCACAAGCAAAATACAGAAAAGTGTGTGAAATGTGTGAATTCACGCAGTAGTTACATTGGACATGAAACATTACGCAATGTGCGGCCGAAGAACATTAGGCACGAACGAGGTCGAGATAGTCGAGAATCAATTACGCAGTTTCAGTTTTACAATAACCTTATATGAATAACCTTTGACTGACCATTGATAGTAACTATTGTAAAATAAAGCATAATTGTGTAGCACCTAATAATTGTCGTATGATGCGAATATAACGTGCAACTAACTTGCCAAACTGGAAACGCTTGTCTTTGTCTTCTCATTCACTATTCACTCACTTCATCAAGTCAGTCAGACACACGTAGCGCCAGCGAAATCTACGAAGAGAGTCTACGACGCGACGACCGACGCTTCAACGCTTAGAAAGTCAATATTCCTTCATATCTCACCTCAATATGGCACGCAATATGCAGCCCTTTACTTTACGCTATAAAGTGCTCATATGCATGGAGCTTTTACAATTGCATCTTTTCAAGACACAGAGACATGCACGTTTTCTTACAATTTTGATTATATGATGACATGAACATGAAGTATCTTTCAATACATGCCGATATGTATCTAGTGATCTTTCATAAACGCACGGACAGAATTAATTATGAACTTTGATATTAAAAACGATGATTCTGGAATCTGGATTACCTTTACCTGATTTTTCCCTTTCTTAACTCCTTTTACTCGCCACACCTGCTGATCCTGTGCTTTTACACTCACACCACCCTTCCGTCAATTACTTCTCGCCTTCCTTCCTGTTCCTGCTTAAATTGATGATTATGTATGAGTCTTAACGCGTTTTTATACTTACATTTACAGCAATGCAAAAAATTAAAGTTTTTAAAAATCACTTTAAAGTCAACAGCAGACAACTCTGATTTGCAACTTGCACACTACAAAACTACGACTTGTAAAAGTACAAGTGAAAAAAATGCAAAAAGGACCCCACTTTACTCCTGTTGGGACGGGAGGAGGCGAGCGAGAGGAGGGTGAGTGCGTGTATGTGATTGCAAACACTATCAAACTGAAACTACTCCACATCCACTCCACTCGCTCCAACTCCAAGTTGAGTATATGAGTAGTACATACATATCAACAAAACACCTGACACCTATTTCTGCATTGCACGAAAGAAGAGAAGTCACACAAACACAACACGTTCCCGTGTTCCCAGTTCCCAGTAGTGCAAAGTGCAAAATACATATATGAAACCCTTCTCTTCGTCTCTGTGCAGACTGCAGAGTCGAGTAGTGCAAACAACGCAACGCAACGCTAGTACCAACCATCAAGCAAGTCGATCAATGTTTCATGGCGCCCCACTCTTTCCGCGGATCCTTGGACACTCAAAAGATAATATTTACCTAATTTTTCACCTGGGACACGTCAACATTTTCCTCTGGCAAATATTTAGCTAGCGTTAGCATTTGTATCACTCATCATTCGCATTCATTCATTCATGTCATGTGTGTTAAGTACAACAGACTGTCAAAATTAACTCCCAAAGTTTAATACAAATAATCTCGGTGATTTTTCCTACACGATCATAAATGTAATAATACGTGCCACACTCAACATTTTCAAGACAAGTCGAGTTCGAGTTGGAAGTTGTTCTATAATTGCCAGTCATCTCGTAGGTACCATTTTTACCGTCAGCCATATATCCCATCAGTTGTCAGTATCAGTCTGTTATTTAATTATTGACGTGGACGTGAAATTCTCATCTGATTGACACCTTGACAGCTGACGACAGGACCGTTACCGTTGGAGTATTACTTAAATCCGGGGATTGCAAGCAAGACGCCTAATATCGTCGGTAAGATTCGTAATCGCTAGTTTCAAGTTTCATGCCTTCCGTAGACTTGTTCCCGTCAATTATCTTCTTTCGTGTATTTTTAAGACAGGTCTCATTCATCAAGTACGACTCTGGCTGGAACTGCAAAGTGCGATCATATTGTATTCTTCCTAACATACCGTCACATTTATCTAGAATTTAACCTGAAGCGGATACCTGATTAATTATGAAATTAGAAGGGGATATGGAGGAAACAGCAATTCCGGCTGTGTTTCAAGGATTTAAATTACCGTATGGATATTATTTTCTTTTAAATGTTAATGCATGACAGAGCAACGAGTATTTTTAAGTGAACTATAGCGAAGTGACGAAGTGGTATGTGTTGATGTATGTGAAAGCAATTTTATTGTTTTTAACTTGGGTATAGAAATGACGGTAATATCGCTGGACTGCTGAAGGTCCAGATGTCAAAGCAAATGCTTCAGGAATGGTACACACAGCGACGCGAGACAATTCGGCCATGGGCAACATTTTTTGCCACGAGCAGATTTAAGCAGCCTCTCACCGCTCAACGCCTGCCACGCCGAGTTGTCAAGAATATTGAATACTTTCAGAGCAACTATTTGTTCGTTTTCATTGGACTGTTTACATATTGTTTGTAAGGTTTCACGATATTTCATTTGAATTGAAAAGCTGAATTTTGAAGGGTTTTTTAACTGGTTTTTTTGCTGGCTTTAGAGTAACAAGTCCATTACTGCTGTTTGCTGTTCTGGCATCACTTGGTGTTTGCTATTGGATTGTCATTCGTAATACCGGTAACAAATTGAAAATCTTGGGACGCGAACTTACTCTAGCTCAACAGTATTGTTTGGTTGGACTCTGCTCAATGCCTGTGCTTTGGATTTGTGGAGCGGGTGCTGCGTTATTCTGGGTACTCGGAGCGTCGTGCTTCCTAATTATGACTCATGCCGTGTTTTACGACGTTGAAAGTTTGATTGGTCCTGAAGAAGACAGTTTTGAATTGACGATGGAAGAGGTTGTCTAGCCAAAGTTGGTGGCAAGTAGAAGTCGATACCACTACAGCACAACGTTGTAAAGTACCGTGTTTATAAACTATAAATAATATAAATATCCTGTTAGCTATAATAGATAATTTATTCTCTGATTCCTGGGTTTTCCAGGTTATGAAAGACGTGCTTTCATGTTTATCATTTATAACTTCCTATTTATGTATCAATCCTATTTATCACGAACGATTCTAAAAATAAATCTCATCAAAATTGTTCGTCATACAAGAACGAAGTTATATTTATGTTCAATCACGAATTATTAAAGCGACAAAATGTATAGTGTGTAATGACCTACGCAAGTTAATTTCCCTGGGCGTATCATTAAAAATGTGTTATACTTGAACTTGTATTGTAATCAATCTAATTTACTAATCCTTTTATTCCTGTATATTATTTTTAATTTGAGTTAACTGGTTCTTTGGTTCCTAATATAATTTATATAATCTACCGTAACGGTTGCAAGGTTATTCTCGAATTAGATACCTGTTTTTAACAATAGTCCAAGCAATGATGTCTAGTTTAGCTGTGTAATATCTGAATGAAATTCCCTACCATACCAGTGGCAAATGTAAGATTTGCATATTGTGATTTGTGATGCGCATTTACCTGATATGCGAAAGCGACTAAACTTTTACAAGTTGTTGCATTTGTTCGCGTGTGTACTTTGTCATCTTGTCTTGTTTGCGCAAATGACATAATGTATAACATTGGTGCTTCCTACTCCACTACTAACTCCTAAAATCATGTTATCAATTATCATGTAGGGTGAGTGTACAAAAGATGTTATATATAAATATTTATTTATACACACACATTGTCTTAAGTGAATAATGAATTAGAGTAGAGCTAATTAAGTCATTATTTCTCATTTCATTATAAGTCGCATTATCCGCATTTAAGAATTCGCGGCATTCGTGTATAACGAAATTGGTGAAGGTAGGTCGTCACTCGTCACAGGTGGCAAGACAATTTAAAATATTAGCTGTCTGCTTGTTTATAGTACCGTTCTCAGGTCTTCCTGACCCTTTGGCCTTTTGTCAAACACGAGAATCCATTTAAAATTACATTGTCAATCCGGATCCCGAATCCCGACCCTGATTTACATAGGTACATTTACATGACTATTCATTTGTGTCATCGTCATCTTGGAATACCCACACACACACAACCTACAACACAACACAATACCACATCACAGTACAGTATCTTTTTACACATCCCCGTTCTACGGCGGCGGCGTACATGTGTTGTGTTGTTGTTGTGTATGTAAAACAATATATTTGTTCATTGTTCATCCATCATCTCAGCGCAGCAGCAGAATAATCTGTCCCCCCGTGTCCCAAGTGCATCCACCAGTCCAACCGGAAACTACTTTTTTTAAGGTAATTACCTATTCAACATATTTATATTTGTTGTGTGGTTCTATCTATCTAGTTTATCGAGGATGATTAGTGGTGCAAATGCAAATCGTTGTTTGCTTGGGTTAAGTAGACTGAAGAGACTGACTCTTGACGACTGTGAGTGAACTGACTTTGACATTCTGCAAGTAACTTTCCACACTTCAGCAGGCAGATCGTAAGAATGGTAATTCTTTTTATTACTTTTGGTCCTTTTGATATTACTTGAAGGTAAATAAATTTTTATTATGTCGTTATTGGTTGACAATAATATTTTGGATTTTTGTTTGTTATTGTTATACAGGTGTGGTGATATATCCTCGGATCAGTGTGTCGAATATTGTGATCGTCCGTCGCCCGAATTGTAAACAAACAGGTAATCTAACTAACATCGAGGAAGTAAGTAACTTAGGGGAAAGGGGAAGTCTCCCATTGTGCCATATCTGCCAAACCAGGATGTCTTATGAGGCGTTTTTGAACCAGAAGATCGGTTCTGCTAAAAAGTATGATGCAAAGGCGGACCTATTTCGCTTTGATTTTGGTGAGTAATTCCAATGTCAGCAGTTGTTTGTTGACGTGTAGCATGAAGAATGAATGATTGAAGAATGGAAGGAACGTTAAACAATTAACTAAATGGCAGTGGTGATTGTCATATGTGGGTTGCAGGAAATAAGAAGAAGAAAGTATCAAATAAACCTAAAAATCATCGGGAAAATGTCGACAAATCCAGTACTAGCAAGGTTGTCGAAACTGTCAATATCAACTATAATCCAGTGGTTTTGCTAACTCGTATTTCAGTACCAGTGCCGAACCCAGTAGTGAACAAATCCAAAACTCGCAATATTAAGGAACCGAAACCTACGAACAAACCTGCCGCCTTCGGTGACCCAAGTAAATGCAACACGCTGACAGATATTGTTAATGAAACTAATAGCAAGCCACCTTCAGCAATGGCTGAATCTCTGAAGAAAAATGAAGGTAATGAAGATCAATTGCCTCTTGAGCTAGTTCAGTTCCCAAATCAAAATGAA
>JAANSN010006366.1:0-10654 GCA_036850665.1 Dicranocentrus wangi | reverse complement strand
TCAGTGTTGCCATCAGTTGAAAAAGAAATTACTCTGGGAAAAAAACATTTGACGGGAAAAGGGAGAGCCCGGTTTTTGGTGGTGGTGCACACGACTTTTTCCTGGTACAACTTTTATTTACGCTTCGCTTTGTTCACAACAACAAGGAACAACTTTTGGGGAAAAATGGAGAATGAATACATGGGTTTTTGTGTCTGTCTTCCAATTTTTTCCGGGTTTGTCTCCCTGGCTGTGTGCAGATGGATGGAGCATGCATGCAAGAATGAGGTGAGCTGAAGCATAATTTTTTTTCTCACAATTTTCCCTGAGAACCTAAGCCACCTGAGACCCAATCATCATCAACACAAAGACAAGATATGGGAAAAAAGGAATTGTGTAAAAGTTTTTACGGGGGAGGAGGAGGTGGAGGATGTACCTGGAACCCAAAAATGCTCACTTCAGGGAACACGCCACTTTTTACCACTTTATTAAACTGGTGATGGTGATGATGAGAGTTCCCCTCCCGCTTTTTCTCACCTGGTCAAACTCTCATCCAGGAGGGTTGGGAGGAATATTACTATTACTCGTTTTTAAGTATTTTCTTTCTTGTGCTTCTCCACCCTTTTTTAAAAATGGGATGGTGTCTTGGACTCTTGTCCACACGAGCAGAGAACGAAGGTACAAAATCCTGTTTTTGTGATGTATACGAGATGATTGTGGTGGTGAAAAGGGGATCTGGTGTCGGCGGGTCGAAGATGAAAGAGAAAAAAAAATCATAATAATAATAACAAGCCATTTGCTCTCTGCTTGTCACTGCGTTTTGCCATCCTATTGTTGGGCACGGTGTTAAGCAGATAGCTGAGGAGTGAGTGTGGGATGGATGGTGGTGGGCATCATCGCTGAAGGTGGGAGAAATCATGTGGAAATCCGATTTACTTCTTTCCCCATTTTTTGTTGTCGTTGTTGCATTGTTGTAATGCCCACGAGAAGTTGACAGGTGAATGAATGAAAGGAACCGTTCAAGGAATTATTTCAGGAGGAATATATTATTTATATATATATATATCTCAGACTTAGAATATTGCCAGTATTTATATTTAAATAACACCGGCGTTTAAGTCAATCACCAGTATTTTGGTCAACAAATAAATCCTAGTGGTCTATGACTCATCAAGACATAGACATATTGATCTCATTATTATTATTATTTTTCAGAAAACCAACAAATCATGAAGAGCAACCATCCCCCACAGTAATACATCCCCGTTTCCGATATTTATATATTGACATTATAAATTCAAAACAGTCAAAATATGAAATGCAAAGAAAATCTTTTCTCTCTCTCTTTTCTCTGTACCCCCATTCATCCCTGTTTAAACAAGACGTGAACGGTTAAATCATGCACAGCTCGTATTATTATTATTATTATTATTATTATTATTCATATTATTCCAGTTTTAACTCCACAATTCTATTCATTCTTGGCTTTCGGTGCAGCTCTCCCGAAAAAGTCAAAGCCTTTTACATATTTTATGGGGCCAATATACCAGCATATTAAAAAGGCATCATTGAAAAACCTCATTGTAGAATGCAAACTTTTGAAACCTCAGCCGAAGTCTTTTGGTGTTTTCGTGCTGCTGCTTTTATTACATGCCTTGTGAGCCTGCATGAGCTGTCAATGGGGATTTACGAATTCAGTTTCACAGTCGTCGTCCTAAAAGGCTACACAGAGGGAAAAAAGACCGACAAAGAGTTCTCCGCTTGTAATCCTTGTACATTATAATAAATATATATATATGTATAAATGTATAATGTTCACTCATTGTATGCCTCGCGTTGTTGCGTTGTTTGAGCTTTCAGATGCAAAACATGAGCAAACACGAGCTTTTCGTTTTTCTTTTTGACGAGGATCAATATGGCATTCATAAAAATCTCACGTGTAGGTTCATGAAAATTTCATTTGGTAAGCAAAAACTTTTTTAAAAAAAGAAAGAAAAACATGCGCAGCATACCACACTACGCCACACTGGTTTAAAAAACCACAAGCGATTGATTGACTGACTTGTGGTAGGTTCAATATATACATATTATGCTGACCAGAGAGAGAAAACTGTTTTTTACCTCTGAAATAAATAATATGCATGAATGAACAATAAATATTCGTGTAAATAATATGAAGAATGATAATGGCGCATTGTTTTCAGCTCTCAGGACATACATTTCCAACTGAGATTTTTTGAGATTGGGCTGTTGTGGTTTTTGTGGCGGTCCGTGTAGGTCCCCTAGATGAATCATATTTTTTTGGAGTTGCCCTGTGGCTGCGTGCGAGCAAAACCGCAATGTCAACCTGAGCTTGTTTCAAGAGAAAGTGACCTCGGAACAATATGCATTTATTAAACAAAGGGAAACTTGCCATCATTACACGGTTATATCCGACCTGTTCTTAATTCGATGTAGCAGTATGTATTAATATAAATGTATGTGTATGTAAATAATTTTACTATAGGCACCTAACCACCACATTTTTTCAACTAAAAAAATAGGTTTCCCGAAAAGACCGACAGGGAGATCACACCCAAGCATATAAGGGCCACTTGACTTTGACATTTTTTCCTCTTCAGCTCCTAGCCTCGTGCTTTTCATTGCAAAACCACAAACCACAAAAAGAAGAGAAAAAACTCAACAAACCACTTTTCCCCTCTGACTCAACTGCATGTTTCCTAAAACATTTTCCGTGATGTCCCTTCACTTCTAAAATTTCAACGACGAATTTGATCAGCCCTGCTGAAAAGTGAACCCTGTCAATCTCTGGCCATCTATCTCATCATCATCGTCATCCTTGTCGGCCAGGTTCCTTGTTTATAAAAGAGCGAGTGTGTGCACACAAACAGAAACAGACACACACACTTGAGCCCCTACACTTTTTTCCCACTTTCAATTTTTGTGACAAGAGGGCAACCCATTAAAGTCCATCAAGTGGCTCATCAGCAAGACAGAAAATAATTGATCCGTCAACTTGAAGCTACCGATAATAAATGACTGCGAGGGTTTTCTTACAGCTCCTCCATTTCTCAAACAAGGCAGAGCAAGAACAAATACATTTACGCTTTATTTCCTCCAGCAAAACAGAGCCAGCTAGACCCACCTCCACCACCACCTCTCATCAACCTCGTCAACTGAACACCCAAAGTCTCTGGCAATCAATGGGTTTCACTTGTCCAACCAAATTAATTCAAGACATCATTAACCACCCCGTCATCTAATAATACAAGAGGGAAGAAGACTCGGCCAAATAATGCAACAACAACAACAGCAACATTTTTTTCTCTCTCTACATTTATTTTACCGAGTCATCATCATCTCCATTCCTTCCCTGCCCACATACCTTCAGCTCCTGTAACAAGTCAAACGAGGACGAGGAGAATGATGATGTGACAAACATTAATCTTGACCACCCGAAAATTGAGGCGGTTTCTATTCTGGCAGCTCTGAGCTGACTACACGTACGTTTATTTCCAATGGAAAACAAGACACAGAAAAGAGCCTTGATACCATCTCAAACTTGCTCCTGCTGACCATTATTTCCCTCCTTAAATCATTCCTTTTCCATCATCATATTCATCCTCAATTTATTTCGTCGGTTGGCCACGTCCGAAATGGAAGAAAACGGGAGTGTCTCTCTCCATCAAACCAAAAACTTCTTTTTTATCCTATTCTAGTGCTAATTTGCATACAACACATTTTAGACTTTTATCCCAAAAGTCAAAAAGGAAAATACAAAAAAAAAACTATCCCGAGTCAATTTAATCTTTGTCAAAATAATCAACACATTTTTACTCTCTCTCTCTCTCTCTCTCCCATTTTATACCGCCTCAAACAAATCATACAAAAATCCCACATCGTAAAACCACTCTCCAAATCCGTGTGTCAGTAATCAATCACAGACACAGAGAGAGACGAAGAGTAGAAGGAGAAACAAGCCGTTGTTGCTGATTTTTTCGTCTGCTTCTTCTGTTGTTGTGTTGTGGGCCCAACTCCCATTTTGACTTGATGCAATGAAATGAAATACAATACAATCAAGTAATCAAAGTGAATTTGTCCTTAAGAGGATTTTTTCCTTCCGACAAATGAGGTCCAAGCCAGCAAGCAAGCAAGGAACGAACACCAGCTGCAATCCTGATTGCAAAAGGAAAAAAGTCATTTATTACAGAGTCGGAATGGAGTTGGATGGTGGTGGTGTGGTGTGGTGATACTGGTGATACAAGATGTGTCGCTTTGGAGCAGACGGCCACCGGGGAAGATGGGAGAGCGATAGGAGTTGATGTTCTCCTTCCACTTGTACATCTTCTGGCATAAAATGGCTAACAAGAACTCTGGGGAGTGCGGTGGTGTGTGTGTTGATGCTGATGATCACTCTTATTCCCTTGCAGAGAGTCTACTACTATTTAATGGTTATTCGGTAATTACACTGGTCGATGTATAACATTCTCGGCTACACAACAACACAAAAACTGTGAGTGAGCGAGCAGGAGCGAGGCGCATATGATGATGATATGGGATCCTGCCGCTGACTCAAATTCCCTGAGCTTGCTCTCAAACTGCTTTGCAATTAACTAAATGGCCAGATACGACTAATCCCCGTATCGACTAATTCCAAATGATATACGTTTCCAGAGACTCTGGCTGGATGGAGGATGCAGGTTTTTCCGAGGACAGACTACCATCCGATCCTCGTCATCATCATTACTTGAGCTTTGCTGCTGCTTCTCTCTGCTGATGTGATGTTGATAATGCTACCTGACGGCACTCGACGAACCTAAGCTCCGCTTCAGCAGCGTTTTCCCAGAGAAAATCTCCATGATATTAGCTGCTGCAACCTCAGCGGAACGGAGAGTCAAGTCTGACTCTGGGGCTTTTTGGAAAATACTTATATATAATCTGAAAATTTTGCTGTAATTTCATCCGAAACGTCATCTTCAGAATTAAAAACCTTGGGGCTAAAGGACCAACAGGAAAGATCAATATCGACGAAATAAGCCACCCGCGCCCTTACGATGCCCTGTCCGCTTCAGAGAGGGAAATTCTTTAAAAAATGAAAATGGGGTAGTCAATCTGAAGGAAAAGAGGTGCAAGCTTGATTTCCCCGGACGCTTTCCACTTTTTCATCCGGTCAACCAGCCGAGCACACATTACAAAATCAGTTGTATTCAAAATTTATCTTCGAGTCGGCGGCTTCGAAAAAAAAAACACAATTTCCTTCCATTTGCTCTACAGGAGCATCATCCTCGTCCGTTTTTTCGTGCTATTTTTGTTTTTCTTCTTCTGGTGGAGACAGTGGTAACTAAAATTTCATGCTTCATGGACACCACAACGAATAACGTCCATGTTAAAGGTTCCTCTGCCTTTTTTCTCCTCCCTTCTCTCGATTAATGGAAAAAAGGGGAACTTTCGCTGCTGCTTTCCTTCTTTGAAGATAGAGACAAGGTTTTTGTGCGGCCCATCCTGTTTCCCTTCTCTTGTACACACTATCTAAGGGTTTGTCTCAAAGGAAATCATTACGATTGGAGTGAGTGAATGAATTTTCACATTTTTCATGAGCCCTCTCGCTCTCCTCTCCACTGCTGCTGCTCCAGCTACAGATAAACTATACATGTTTCCATCCTTTCCCTCGTGTCCTATGCATACCACTACTACTGCTCCCTACATCTTCCAAAAAACTACATCCATAATGCACTTCATTTTTTTCAACTGGAAAAGAAAAAGAAGAAGAAGAAAAAACATACTCCCAAGAAAAAACTTTCTTTTCCTCTCTCATGCTCATGTTCCAAAAAGATCACTTTCAGGATGAGTTTGGCAAGATGAAGTCTTCTATAACGGTCTAGTTTTCTGGAGAGAGAAGAGAAAAAAAAACTAGGAGAAAATGCCAAAGCCAAATTTACCCATTCTTCCATAATGGTCAATGCCTCCTTGTGTATACAACAGAAGAAGATGCCCAAAGTAAAAAAAGAGATTATATTTTTTCTTTCTTCTTTCCAGTTCCCCCGAGAAAGTTTTCCTTTTCCCCAAAAAAGAAACTTTCTCCTTTTCGTGATTACATATTAGCATGGAATGGCTAAAAGGAAATAATAGAAAACAACAATTTGCTACAGAGCAAACACAAAAAAAAAATTACAAATGGACCGTATAGACAGCGAAAACCCTACACATTCATAAAATATGAAAACTTGTCCTTCAATAGAGAAAAGAAGGGAACAAGAAAAAATCGTCGTGAGGATCGATTTGGTATTATTATTTTTTTCAAGGAAATATCGCTTGCTTTTACAAATACACTTATTGTGGGAGGATTTTTCTCCCCAAGAAATAGAGAGGAAAAACATGGGGCTCATCTTCCTTTTTTTGGTTCTTTGCCGGATTTATCAATTTTCCCTGGACCGGAAAAATGATGGTTGGGAAAGACATCAAAACTCATTCAACCATTCATCTCTCCACTTTCAGAAGAAGAAAAAACATCCTCGGCTCCCGGTTTTCCTTCGTGGAGGAGGGAACCTCTCCTTTACAACAGCCAGTTTGTCTCGGATAGTTAGGCTTTGTCGGTATATAGCCCCCAACGTGAATGTTAACTAAACACAAAATTCTCTCGTCGAAAATAGGAATTTCTCTAAGCTCCATGCATATTCATTTTTGAGAGTGGAATTATAGTGACGTATTATATGGGTGATATCGTATCATCGTCATCATCATCATCATCCGAGTGTATATTTTCCACTATACCGTCGTGATATTTTATGTCTCGTATGGATCCCATCAAAATCACCCCTCGGTAATTACTCCAAAAAGTTGCGGAGGTCCCCTCCCTCCCGCCTCAAGGTGAGCTTTGACTGAGGATGCTTGATGAGATGTAATAAATACTATTACAGGCTAAAACTCTGCTTGCTCCGGAGCGGTGGAATTTTAACAAAATATTTCAACTCTCTCCAGGATTTTATTGACGGTACGTTTCTGGGCGAACAAAAGCCGGCTTTCCTCCTTCCTCCTCTTGTGAATCAAGTGAAATCTGTAAATGAAAGTAATAGCTCCAGCGTATGTATATATATTTCAGCCTGAGCATTGTGGAGGGTTTTAGTAGCGCACGGCACGGCCGGGTCGGTAGTAGTAGTGATGTCTCATATCCTAGCGGTGGCTAATGTTCGGTGGAAAATCGCTCCCCAGCGACTCATATTCCCAGCTCTAATAGCTTACCAAACGGTTGGAGAAACACCTTTTTAATGAACTATTGTAGCGGCAAATGAAAATGGGAAAATGTTTTCCAAACCATCTCATTTCACTAGAAGGAAGGAAGGATGGAAGGAGGCTTTGGGTTTGGCTGGCTGGCTGGCTGGCTCTGGATAGAAGCAAGGCTACTTTTTCCGGACCCAACCCAACCCATCCTATTTTGCTTTATAGGCTTGGAGATAGATAGCTAATAAGTGAGAGACTCGCATGCATTCCGGGCAAGTGAAGCAATTCTTGGAAGCAATGCATCCATCCGTGCCGTGATCCGAGCCAGCCGAGCACTCTCTTTCTCTCTCTCTCTCTCTCTTCTAGTCATCACAGCAATGAGGGAAAGAGCCCATTCCGAATAATCCAGGGGATTTTACAAACTCATTATGTAAAGTATGCGTAAAACGGGGCTGCATATCCGCCGCCACCAGCAGCAGCACCACTACCACCACCACCGCCGCTCCAGCTCGCTATCCATACCGTCACTCCAACCCACCACCGCAACAAACACATTACATCCATTTTCATCCGGAGAGAATGATTCTGTTGTGTAATTAAAGGAGGACACCTGGGATTCCTTTTTTTACTCATCATATAATACAGCCCCCCACCAATGCTGGCCTGGTGCTTGGGGAGTGAAAGGGAATGGGCTTTAATTGAAAATTGTTGGCGAGGCTGATGCGCGACTCGTCGGGCATGAGCATAGCGGGATGCGGAACTTTTTCTTCACAAAAAAATAAATGTGATGCATCGTAGGAACGCAAACGCCATTCCCGTTCCAAACTCCCAGCAAAATAATAATATTATATGCCTCATTATTGTGGTAACAGTTACGAGGAAAGAGAGAGAGAGGTGGATTGAAAACTCTGGATGGATCACGTTGTTTACATAAAACAACCAAGAAGCTGTTGTGTGCCCGGGTTATGCATGCTATGAATAATTTTATATTCCGGAAAAGTTGATGATGACGATGGCACATGGGCACGTGTTCTTCGGAGGGATCCCGATAGAAAAAAAATTCAGGAGAATTGTGTTGCATCATAATATTCAGTCAGCATCATCTGACTGCTGCTGCTGCTGCATTGCTAAGTGGGATTTGAGGAAAAGGATGAACAATATGAACATGGTGCGGCAGGAAAGGCACAAGAGACCCATTAAACTTGCCACTGACCCTCTTGTGCAGTCTCTCACTGATCAAAATTGATTGCTCCCGAGTTTGAAGGTAAACAGGGAGAGAGAAAGTGGGAGAGGAAAAAAAGAAGGGGAGATTGTTGGAGAGAGAGAAAAAATGTTTTTCCTCGGCTGAATGACTGTAATACCCGCTAAATGCACCTCTCTCTCTCTCTCTCTCGTTCCTCTGCTCTTTCTCTCATGATGTAATCCTTGAATACCGAATTTCTACAGCTAAAAGCAAAACCAACTCGAGCGCTGAGCAAAAGGAAAAATGGGACTGCATTTAGATAGATTTACTTGGCAAACTCAATAAATTAATTAATTGGGTAGACAGGGAAAAAGCATTAGGGCTAAAGTGAGTCGAGTCGAGGCAGAGGAAAAAATAAAATGATTTGGATGATGATGACGTACCAGTTGTTGACTTGGAGGATTGTGAGGCCGGTATCTTGGGCGAGTTGCTTCTTCTGGTCCTCCGATGGGTACGGATGCTACAAAAAACACAGAAAAAAAAATTATTATTAGCAAATATATCCATTTCAGGTTGAGTATCATACAGAGCCTCGTTCGTACAGAGTTTATTTTCGAAATGACAGTTTTGCTTCGCCAGGGAAAAAGTTAATAAGCTTAATTACACGGGGAACACGACGACACGGGAAATAGCACGGACTATGTCCAGTGACAACCTGTCAATTTTTGCATTTTCGCCTCTTTTCAAACGACGACAATCCCTGACAGTTGACAATACTGGGCATTCTGGTGTGTAGTAGCTCCATATACGCTCGGAAAAATGGAGACTTTGGGCAAATGCACATCATCTGTCGTCAAATGAATGGACAGTCATGCCCTGGTCCCGCCCCCAAAATCCCTAATGACATTTCCCTCCTCTCATCATATCACTTCATCATCATCCTCCCATCACCAGCTACACAGCCAAGCCAGTCCATGAATGGAACTCTTTTCTCGTCATCCTCATCCATCCTCATCATTAGAGGGAAATCATTTTTACGTAACGAAACGACGTCCATTACGGTGGTGGTGGTGCAATAATAATTTTCACGACAATATCATTAGTTGTCATCAGTGGCAGTGGTGGAGGAGCGGAATGGCCATCACCGATCATCAACCCTTTCTTCGATCATCAACCCTTTCTCTCAGATTTGTCATGTAATTCCATGTCACATTATCAACATTCCTGGCGTCACTCATTCAACTAATATCCAAAAAAAGAAGGGAAAAAAATTCCCTCCTCCTCCTCCACGTTTTTTCCATCCTCTCTCGCTCACTCGCTCGCTCCTTTGCGTTTAATCGACAGTGAGTGAGTTTTTTAGAGAAATAAAAAATCAAAGGACAATAGCAATTTAGTGAGCACTATCTGCATTTTATTACCCCATTTTAACTCATATTATTCCAGTAAACGGACCGTGTAAGAGGAAATTTTTTTCCATCCTCTCTCGCTCACTCGCTCGCTCCTTTGTGTTTAATCGACAGTGAGTGAGTTTTTTTAGAGAAATAAAAAATCAAAGGACAATAGCAATTTAGTGAGCACTATCTGCATTTTATTACCCCATTTTAACTCATATTATTCCAGTAAACGGACCGTGTAAGAGGAAAAGTAGGAATAAAAGTTGCCGGTGGCAGTAGACGCGGCTGCATTATGACTTTTTATGTACACAACGTGTGAACATTATGATCCCCAGTTTGAAAAAAATAATATGTTTTTTAGAGGAAAATAAAAAGGCAATTGGGAAGGAATGTGACGAAGAAGAAGAAGGAAGGAGGAAAGAGAGAAAAAAAAAACCTTCCTAGTCGCAAAATAGGAACACCTGCTGAGAGCAAAGGGGCTAGACTTTTTTACGCTTTTTTACGAGATTATAACATTTTATTACCCATCTCGCCATCGGTATAAAAATACATAATATCTCAAGAAATGCTAATAATTTGAGCAGAAAGCTAGACGTTATATACTAGTCCATATCACGCGTCTCTTGTGTTATGGGCAATTTGGAGATTGGATTTGAAAACGGGCATGCAGCCATATGTGAATCGGACGCAATCTACAGTATTGTTGGGAGATTGTCAATAAAAAAATATTATATTTTTTTTTGGATGGGCATTCATCAACAAATCAAATTTTCTCGGGGCGCCACCACAAGAATTTTTATTGACAGGAGCACGGGCTATATACCTTCAAAAAAATTGCCCATTGGCTATAATAGCTGCTGCTGCTGTCCATCCATCTCAA
>JAANSN010006365.1:0-10655 GCA_036850665.1 Dicranocentrus wangi | reverse complement strand
GAGCCGAGTGAGTTTATGAAACGAGTGTTTCAAATGTGTGATGTGGTGTGGATTCCTATAACATGGAAACGGCCGGACAGCCCGAGAGCATTTAGAAATTTGTATAATAATACCGGATTACTTAAATGGACACCCAATGGGTGTATCTATTGTGACACAATAAAAATGCGTTATGAAAACTCTGGGTTGATAGCAAAACACATGGCCACTCTTCGCAATACAATCCCAAAAGCAATGTTAAAATGTTTTAACGTCCCAGTAACAAATATAACCGAACACCGGTTTGATTCAATTGTGAGGTAACATGTAATATGTCATATATTAACAATTTGTCTAGTGATGCAAGTGATATTGAGATAATACCAAATGATTTCAATTCACAGATTGCACAAGTGTGGGTGTATTGGCATACTACGGCTGCTCCAGCAGGCAATTACGGCAGATCCAACGTTTCAACCATTTCGTAGTGACCAGGTATTTGTCAATTGGGTTGCGGATATGATTGATATTGAAAGCTGGGATATGTTTTATCCGGTTAGACGTTTACGTGTAGTAAGAAGGATTCGAATTCCCGGAAGTTAATGGAATATGATGTAACTGATGTTGACATACTAATATTTTAATAAACATTATAAAAACCACTTACTTTATAACCATCGCCAATTATATTTTTACATGATCTGCCCATGATATCCACTCTACTCATACAATGTACGCCTACGACGTGAGGCTGTGATGTTGAATCAAATGAAAAAGTTGAAAGTTATCCTTGCATTGCATTGATCCCATACTGTAAAGGCATATGCGTTGAATCTAATGCACCTGATGATATTCTTATAATTTATTAAAGGATTCGAATTATCGGAAGTTAATGGAATTTGATGTAACTGATGTTGACATACTAATATTTTAATAAACATTATAAAAACCACTTACTTTATAACCATCATCAATCATATTTTTGCTTCAACTGCCCATGATATCCACTCTACTAATACAATGTACACCTACGACGTGAAATTGTGATGTTGAATCCATTGAAAAAGTTGAAAATTATCCTTGCATTGCATTGATCCCATACTGTAAAGGCATATGCGTTGAATCTAATGCACCTGATGATATTCTTATAATTTATTCATCATATCCCCGGTGGATTTATTAAATATTTTAATGTAACATACCGCCATTAATTATCTATCCAATGATACCTTTAAAGTTAGACGCCATCACTATTTACGTCAGTTACATACTCGCTGAATGCACGCAAAGCTCCATATATGCGCCTGATGATATTTCTACCATTTAAGTCAAAATGCTTCGATAGATAGATTATTTATTAACATGATGTAACGACATTTATTACATATAGCATGATACATTTCTACACAGACGCCATCAATATTTACAATAATTACATGCACTTTAAATATTAACCAAAATAGGACTAAGGATTGTCGGCCTGAATGAAACTAATACTAGTTTCTAGTATAACACTACACAATACATACGATTAGTACGATTTTACCTAGACGCCATCAACACTGGCAGCAGTTACATGCACTCAAAGTATGCATCAACCGTGATGCAACCCTCATCCGTATCTCTTCCCTTTTTTTAAGAAACTACCCGGTGCATTTCATTCATATTTTTACGTGACAATGTGTACCTAATACACTTTCTATTAGTACGATTTTACCTAGACGCCATCAATACTGGCAGCAGTTACATCCTATTCCACCATAAGGCACAACAGCCACCCGGGTATTTCCCCCAAAAGCCTATCCATAACACAGTTTACCATGTGGAGACATAGTTTCCACCAAAAGCCTATCCTCTCCACGCAAAAATACCCTCCTCCACCAGAAGGCACGGCGGGGAGGAGGGGAAAAGCTAGGGGAAACATCCAAAGGCATACCCTCCCACATTGAGGGCACCTCAGCTCATCATCTCATCATCTCAGCTTGGTTTACGCTGCCTTAGCTTAATTACCTTCGTTGTCATTGACATTTCATAAATCACAAAACCACATTACTTTTTGTAGGCCCCAATGGCGACATTTTATAGTACACAAAATTTCTGCCTTAATTACACTTGCCTTGCCTTGCCAAATCGGAGGGGTGGATAAAACTCTTTTAAAGACTCATATATACTAACGTAAACAACACGCAACAATGTCCTCAAAGCATACAAGACATAGTCCCCACACGGAATTACAAAAAGACGTTTTTCGACGTTTATGGAAAATTCAAGGTGAAACAAGACAAATTAGCCAAGTTTAGGGTGACATTTTATAATTGTGATAAGCACACCGACTAACAATACATTTGGTTAGGTCATGTGACAATATAAAATACAAGTAAAAGCATATATTCAAAAAAGAAGTGTGCATATATAGGCACCAACCCCCTAATTGGATATGTTATTTTAGAACGAGCATAACATTGCTTGTGCATTTATATTAAAATAAAGCCTGACCTAAATACATTATAGGGTGGACAATTGCATGCAAGTATATATAACAATAAACTGACGGGATCCAACTTTCCATGAGATCTAACAAGAGGAACATTCGTGAATACCGGCCAGTGTCTTCAGGCTACAGTTGTTTATTATAATAATTACAGTACAGGCTCACAGTACATTATGTGACCCAGACAAATTCCCTCTCGACCACCGAGAAACTATCAACCTAACGGCCGACATTTACAAAATCGACTTTGCTAAATTGACACAAGAAAAATTAATTCACCGTGACGTGAATGTCATCAATGACCCAACAACCGAAGCCATTATCCGACACGACACAAGACAAATGGTGATTTTCATGATGTACACGTGTTGAGTCACAAAAACAATTGATAATATAAAAATCTACTTTACGACTCTTACATTGAGCATTTTCTAACTAACCTTGCCTTGGAAACCGCCTGTTTAAAATCAGAGATTGGTGAAGAGCCACTATCGTTACCCTCATTCGTATCTCTTCCCATTTTTAAGAAACTGCCCGGTGCATTCAATTTATATTTTTACGTGACAATGTATACCTAATACTCTTTCCATNTGTTTAAAATCAGAGATTGGTGAAGATCCACTATCGTTACCCTCATTCGTATCTCTTCCCATTTTTAAGAAACTGCCCGGTGCATTCAATTTATATTTTTACGTGACAATGTATACCTAATACTCTTTCCATTAGTACGATTTTACCTAGACGCCATCAATACTGGCATACATTACAATACAATAGTTATCTCGGACATAAAATCGGAGGGCTGGGTAAAACTCTTCTAAAGACGATTTATGATCTATGCTATTACAATTTTTAACAAATCTTTAGTCGCCAACTAACAGTACATTATGTTAGCAACACTTAACCCGTCATATGCTATACCCTAGTAATACGCCGTTATACGCTATACCCTATAAACACTTTGCCCATAGTAATTCCCCGTCATATACACAATGACCGTATATCCATGTGACCCGATTTCCCATTCGGCACACCATGGGATTAACGTTCCATAAATCACAAGGACAAACATCAATGTATTTTCAAGAATATAAATGACGAAGCATGCAAGGGAGAACAATATAACTTCAAAACGGACAATAATTCAGATAAACGGAACATATTCAGAACAATAAAAACGGAAGCAGTGCTCAGTGTAAATATTTGTTGAATGATGACTCCAGCACATTTTGGAGAAATCCAAGGGACGCAATCGGCCTGAAATTGTAACATCCATTCATTATGCCGTTGCATCAATATTATATCTTGTACACCTTTATTGAGATATACAAACCTTACATGCTATAGTCGAGAAAGTCCATCAGTCTTGAACCGCAATTAACCACAGAAATCCATTTCATCATGTCGGAATCTCAGTCTTACTTTCGAGCTGGTTTTCACGATCTTGCAGTACCCCCGTTACATTTACGGTTCCCAAGTGTACTCGCAGCCCATCAAATATTTAGCGCTTGTTAGGGACAAATGTGTTCATTACAAGGATACAAGGACACTAAAATTTATTCCGGGTTGATATCAACCTACCAATATAAAGTAATATCATATATTACGAGACCATTTTAAAAGGATTTTACAGAAACATACGAAAATATTGAGTATATTATTCGAGTTTACTTACCCCTCCACGTAAAGTACGATTCAATGCTATGTGATATTTTCCTTCCTTCCAGTCTTAAGTGGACGACACGGAATCATGAGTTTAGCATCACGGGATTCTTTTTACGACAGCACAACACACTTTACTATTCTGGTGTTACAATAATACAAAAAAGTACTTTTATGACAACGCTACACTCATTACATTTTATGTAGTGTGTGGTAATCTTTCTAAAAAATGTGTCTTTAGCAAGGGAACAGTTTTCACAAGCTAACGGGCACACAGAAATTTCTCTTATTCCACATGCTTGTGATTCAGGAACAAATTTGTGCACTACAAAAATATTTGTAAACTATAGAGTTATTGTTTGGTACGTCCAATGAACTTTGGCATCATATGGCCATAAATTCGTCTGGTCTCTAGTTATGAGGAGTACTTCAGAAAAACGGAAACATTTTATGTGGTAAATGACAATATTACTAAAATGTTGTTGGCCAAGGATTTTCACAAACATATGGGTGCCCCAGACCTCACATATTCTGAGGCACCCTCCCACTCTGACTCCTGTCTCAAAACTGAGCAACTTGTTCGTCATAAAATTTATATATATCTCTCTTGATCTGATTATGTACGAGGGGTAATTCGAACAAACGGAAACAAAGACAACACATTTTTTGTGGTAAATGACTAAAATGTTACTAAAATCTTGTTGGCCACAGAGTTTCACAAACAACTGGGTGCCCCAGACCTCACATATTCTAAGGCACCCTCCCACTCTGACTCCTGTCTCAAAACTGAGCAACTTGTTCGTCATAAAATTTATATATATCTCTCTTGATCTGAGAATGTGAACAATGGTCACCTTTGCTGTCGAGCTAAAAAAAAGAAGATAATTATGGCTATGGAGTTCATTCCAATCTAAAAAAAAGAAGATAATTATGGCTATGGCGTAGAGTTCATTCCAACCAAGCTTGGCAACAAGCTTTCTTTGTACAAACCGTGAGAGCATTGATATGATGCGGCAGATGGTGAACGGTGGTTAGGATGCAAAAACTACTGAGAAGCCCATTGGTTTTTTACATATTTCTTTCTGAATAACACCTGGCTCTGCAATAATATTTTTTCATATATGCCATAATCATGATAGACGCTCGCATTAGTAGCATGTTGCCATCTAAACGTATGCAACAACTACTTGTTTGCCACATTTTTTATTCAAACTAGTAATTATTATCAGGCAAATCGATTTAATGCAGATACAAAATATTCATGAATTTTAATACAAGTTCTGGTTCATTAAAACTAGAATATGTCTACCTTCCTTGATATGTAATTAACTCCGTCTACAATTTTACATATTCTTATTTCGATTTACGAGTTTTACTCTGAATGCATTGAGAGAAAGGTATCTAACCTATTATTAAAATAATTGGAAGGTCAGAATTTATCAATTCTGATTGGCATATATTATATATCGAAATTTTGGTGGATTTACATTGTTTCAACTTAGTCTTGTTTTGAGAAGCACGCCTCGCTGATATATAAAAACGATTGCCTGCCAAGCAAGATTCTCTGGAATAAAGTAGAATAAAGTGAATAGTCGCTCGTTACTGGTATACCCATATTATTATACACTTTTAAACGTCCAATAGTGTACGCATGTGACATTTGTGGTAACCACATTTATTCCACATTTTATTTTAGGACATGGCTAATTACTGGACTGGTAAAGACAGTCACCGCGACTTATTCATATGGCTGTTGCGCCTTGCACGGGCATTTGCCATTGCAATCTATATCCTGTCGAGTGATATCCGTCCGCCTTTTTATGACTTGATGGTGCCATTCTTGGACGCATTCATTCTGTTTGTGGACGAACTCCTCAAGTTAATATCAACCAATGTCGCACCGGATATTACTACAACCCCTCCGCCGGCCGACGCTGTGTTTGCCTTTAATGTACTACATTCACATCTCTCACCTACTCTACCTAGACGGCGCATTCCGATCATTCAACAACGTAATGGCCATTCAGCACAATCATCGGGACAGGGAAACAGGTATCACTCGGGTTTTGCGGAATCCTCACCCATTACTGCCCAACCCGGTGAGGCTAGAACCATTCCCTCTTGTGAACAGCAATGATGGAAATCCGAGCTACTTTAGATCACAGGCAAATGCAGCTCAGCGATCACGCGTTTCAGATACAAATTCACATACACAGACCGCATATGCTCCGTCTGAAACACTTCCTGACATTTTTAAAAATTTAAAACTATCCAGACGTTTTAGTCGAGCGCAGTCACATACTGACAAATGCACTAAAATTTTAAAACTATCCAGACGTTTTAGTCGAGCGCAGTCACATACTGACAAATGCCCTAAAATGCAAAACATCCGAAAACCCAAATTGTAGACTCATCATAAGTGTATCTCTGAAATGTCGTTGAAATCTGTTTCACACTTGTCATAAAAAACTTTACTTTCAGTAGAAATATATAAAGATTTTGTTGTTTTAAAAGTTTTGAGTTTTATATTAAATGTGTTGCCTGGTTCTTGCACATTGTGGAGAGTTTCATAATTTTTTTGCACCGTTTTCATACTCCGCCGTGCTTATTATACAAGGATTATCATTTTGTTGTTCTCATGATATATAATCGACAGGGCACACCTCTAGCACATAACAATTGCATACATTTCACTCACTCCTAAAACGTATAACATAATTACAGGGTTGTATTAACCACATTCCACTGCAAACTAGAATTTTATGATATGATTTATGCAACATTCAGACACGATCTCTGCCCTGCTCTTATAATTATCTACAAAAGGCATCATGCTATCAGTCTGTTTTCATCAGCTTTAGCTAGCTGCAATACACTTTTATTTAGTTGTACATTTTCATCAAACCAACTCTACTGCTTCCTTAATACTTTGTTAATATGGAGTTTAGTGTTTATTGGCAACAGTCTAATCAATTTCGAGACTGTTGTATTTCACTTCTCAAACTGCTGTGCCATTTTATACAGCTTTTAGTTGACAATATCACAGACACTGACTCTGAAATGAGTGACTTCCTGACAATGTTGGTAGAGACGCGGAAATTTTTGATGCAAAGTGTCATCTTATTTGAAACGATAATCCACCATTGTATCGAGGGGACAGTTTTTTTAGAAGATGGCGTTGTCAGTGTTAAGCCTCAAAGCACTGACAAACGGGATTTACACAAAAAGTGATCGAGCGACTTTCGAGGTATTTTTCAGTGGACATACAATCTTGGGGTCGAGGCTCATTAATTATAACGTTATGCATTTTATTTTTTCGCAGTGCCAAGCCACCATTGCCAGGAGAGTATATGGAATCTGACCACGAGCACAGTTTTATGCTATATTGCAAAAGTATTCATATAATAGTTGTTTTCCGATAAGATTTTTTCCACACTTGAATCAGTTTTAAAGCTTTCTGTTGCTGGCTCAAAATATGAGCATTCTGTCTTATGGCATTTCTCGTATCTTGATGCTTATATAAATGAAATAATGTGCAACCTCGTCATTTGTACTTTTATTTGCATCTTGCTGTTATCCATGTTATTTTTCATTGCATAATGCGCAGGCATTTTTGTATGTCATATAATATAAGAGAAAGGTAGATTTATTTGTCACACTTATATCACTTACAATTTCTCGTTTAAACAGACTATTATATCTTATAACGCTTCATATAGTTTGCTGGGGGCACAGAGTATTCCTTGTCATGGCCCAGCTGGCGTATAAATGTTTTACGTACAGAATCTTCTTCTATAAAACAAACCCCTGCACTCGTCTGGAAAGGAGATTGCTGGATTGAGATTAGAAAATGCATAATCGACTGGGTGCAGGTCGGATGGTTTTAAGTGACTAAAAAGTGAGGCTAAAACGCATAAATGTCTGCAAAACCTCTCGGGTTTGGTTTCCTTTCGTGGTCCCTATAAACAAAGACATATTCACCATTAATACTTGTGAGTATCACGTGATTATACAGTTACACGTGATCTCATTACCTCGTCACATGTCTCATTCCTAGACATCTTGGAAAACAAAGATGATTTTAAGATTCTATCTTTATGCCACGTAACTTGAAGATGTTTCTCGGTATCCTTAAAACATATTTTCTTTTTTAGCCGCAAAAAGAAGCAGGTAATTTTATAATTACTAGCTGGATTCATATGTGTGACATAGTAATAATGGCTTTCGGTTAGCAGCTTTGGTCCCATTCTACGTCCCATGTCGTGTACTGTACATAGCGTTCTAGCATATCGGCTGAGACGATTTTCTCGTGTGTTATTACGCTCGCATTCGTATGAAATGGGTGTACGTTCGAAAAGCTCCACCTCGTTAAAATCCATACAGGTACCTGTAGCCACAATATGTGAATTAATGACTGATATCATTCATTGTATTAACATTTGTTCTCATTCCTTTTTTTTACCTTGATCATCTTTTGATTGCATTGGCAATATTGGAGGTCTAACATACTTTGAATAGACTATAGTACCGTTTTCTTTACGCGGACTCGCAGTTGTAGCAATATTTGGATTTTCAATCACTGGAAAGGTAGTGTTCGTTAATGTACTAGATCCCGTTGAATTGCCTGTAATATTCAAAAGCTTTACTTTGGTATATTCCTTGATTGTATTTTTATATATAGTAAGTGCCTCACCCAAATCTACTGGTATGTAATGCTGTATCATAATGCTCTCATTTGCCACGTCTACTAATTCCGGTTTATGAAGTGGTATTTCTGTAGGGCTGTTTGTTGGTTGAGCGGTTCCTCTTGTTGTAGTTAATGGTGTAGAGCTCATTGTTTCATTTTGCACATGTTGTACCGGGGTTTCTGTTGTTAATGATACAGTAGTTAATGTGGTAGTGGTCGCTGAATCTGTATTAGGTTCTGCTGGCTCATAATATTTCATTGTTGACTGCTGTATATTTTCCGGTGTGGGCCTATAATGTTCTGTTGCTATTTGCTCTTGTACTTTTACAGGCCCGGATACTGATGGAGTAGTCTGATAGCTGGATTCAGGTAAAATGATTATCTCCGTTGATTCAGTCGGGGATGTCGGTGGTGGCGAGACACTATTCGTTTCTACTGTGTCCTGTCCCATACCGGCTTTGTCGCTATTATTTCCAGGTGATGAGGCAGTAGCATGAGTGTATGTAATTTCTTCAGTAACATGAGGGGTTGAAATGACCACAGTTGTTATTACATTATTCTCAGAGTCTTCGATAACCGGTTCTGTTTGGGTGTATATTTCTGTTGACTGAATGTTCGTATCCGTTGCAATTTCTTCGTTAGCTAGTAAAGGACGTTCGATATTCACATTGTCCTGTTTTATGTCGTCTTCTATAACTACAGTAATAGAAGGTGCGATTGTGGAAGTGTGAGGTTGTAGAATAGTATTTTCGATACCATCGCTACTTTCTTTTTTTGGAATAGCCTGTATAACAGGTACGCACGTAATCGTTTGCAGCACAGGAAGCGACTGCGTCGTAATTTCATTTTCTATGAATTTTTGTGAGTAAGTAGTCTCTGCTGTTAATTCATCAATATTAAAAAGAGTCGGATGAACTGATGAAGCGGTTAACGGTTCGTCTATGAGAATTTTTTGTGTAGTAGCTGTTTCCTGATTTGTTATACCTTTGGTCGTGTCACTTGACATAAGCACACTATCTTCAGTTGGGGTTGGACGGGAATACATTGCATCAGAGATTTGTACTATTCCATCCCTGTTATTTTCATCTGGTACACTTGTACTTGACTGGGCTAATATTGACTGTTGTACCGTAGATTCTGATTCAGATTTTAGTTGAGGTGTATTGAAGGAGCTGAATTGAAGCGAAGGCAAATGAGTAGTGGCACTTTTGGATGTTGTTGTTTTTACTATAAGTTGTAATGTCGTGGGAGTTGGTGTAGTAGTCACACGTGTATTTATAATCTCGGGAGCCACTGAAATATATGAACTATTTTCAGACATATTTCAGTTGTAATTGTATTGAGTAATTATGACGAACGTACCTGGTGCAATAATGTGACAATGACTTAATTTTGTTGCAATAAAACGAGCTCCGGGTGCCTTTTCTGTTTTTTTCATACATTTCATTTTCCCGTTCCATACAGCGAATTTGCATTTCATCCCACTGGTAACACAGTTTTCACATTGGAGATTTAAGCAGGCCTGTAATGCACTCCACAACCCACAAAATAATATAAAGATATATGAAACCTTCATTTTTGTAGTATATTTTTGTCACTAAAGTTAAAGTTGTTGCAAAGTGCAACGAAATATTTAGACTCAAAATATATTTTTTACTTTTGTCACACTCTTTTCACTACTAAATGCAAACTGATTCAACATGCAAAGAAAACTGAAGATGTCATTTCATTTTCCCCTACATGCACATTTCTTTCGTTTTATGATACATTATGGTATCACTCTAGATATTTTAGATGAGGATGTATATACACGATAATTACATTCCGCATTGTTTT
>JAANSN010006364.1:0-10657 GCA_036850665.1 Dicranocentrus wangi | reverse complement strand
GGTACAGTGAAAGGCAATCAGAATTGATTTGTCTCTTGTACGAAGCAATGAATGACATGCACAAATCAGCATGCGCGTTATGGTGTGTGGCGTGGCGACTAACTTAAGAAGGGGACATGTACTAGCGTATAAACCCCGGGAATGCGTAATAAATCGTGGTAATGGGAATATGGACAGTAAGGTTGTATAGATTCGGGGTTTAACAACAGTCAACTAATTAACAATTGGCATTGGTTCTATTAGGTCATTCTGTGTGGTCATTCTCATCAATTCAACCACCCACTAGCCCTACCACTCAATAATAGCATAGACTATGTAAGCCTGTGTATCGCTGCAGGCATTGGCAAGCGTTAATAATTTTTGCGTACGCACTAATGTTTAAATGAGTTGCAATATTCGCCATCATCACCTTTACTTGTTGTGGGGCCAGATAGGTATTTGCATTTTGAGTTCTATCTCATAAAGCGTGATATTGAGTGTACCTATGCTAATATTATTTGTTATTAGTGGTAGGCCGGGGTAATCCAGAGCTGATTGAGGACTTATCAGTTCGACTTATTTGGGAACTCATTCGAAACTGGGGATCAAAATCAAACACTGACAACGGAAAACTGACAATGTTGGCTGGTGTGGTGGTGGTGGAATGAGCACGAGTCATTCTTGGCAAGAAAGGAAAGTCATTCACGGGGCTAGTTGCAATAATGCCAAATGCAAGGAATATGCATACCTATTATGTTGGAGACTGCTTCAATGCGTCATCTTACCCCGATCACATCACCCCTTGCCTTCCAACCATTTCACGCTTTCTCTTGTAACAAGCGTCAAGCCGAATAGCAAGTGTGGTGGTGGATGAATTAGTAGGTGGATAGCTTGGGTGGAGTGGTGGAACGGAGAGGGTAGTAGTAGTAAGCAGGCAAGCAAGTTGAGCGAGAGTCAGGAGTCAGGACATCAGGAGATGGGAGAATAGGATATTGGTTTTTCATTTCAACCCACCACACCACCCATATGCCATGTGCTACTTCAGCCTTCCAATACTTCTTGCTGAAACATACCCCCTACAAAAAATATTATAGAGTAGGCGCAGGTGTGTGTATCATCTCATCTCCATTTCAATCTTGACAAAACTTAATAAATATATGCATGGATGACACCTTCAACGAAATTTCTGAGTCAAATCCCATTTCAACAGAGTGGCTGGCTGAATAAATAATATGGTATCATCCCGGTATTGGGTAAATTAAAATCATTAGCATTTGCTGAAAGCTGACCGAGAATTTGTGACATGGAAAAAGTATTCGCTTGAAGCTGTAAAATAAGTTTAAAGGATTAGTTGAAAGGAGTGCATTACAAACGATTAGATTCCCGTTCTGTATATTATAATGAACGACTGCAGAGGCACTCTTGTATTCTATCTTGAATTAATTTATGTCAGGAAGGAAAGTAGGAACTAGGCAGGTTTGCAGTAATGTTGTCTTGACATAAATACTTAATTATTAAAAAAGAGCTGAAACTAACTACAATTTGGTGATTTCAAGAGAACCAATAATTAATAGCTCTAGTAACCCGTGCAACTTTTGCCCGGAGGAGTTGAGTGAGACATGCAGAACGAAAGCGTGCAGAACAGAACACCCCCACCAACCCCACTTCCGATACCTACTTACCTTCATGGAAAGTCGTGCAAATTGAAAGGAATTGGGGGTAGGGGGAAACTAATCCGCCTTGCAGCAAAAATGAGAGGAGACTTAGTTAGTTCTTGCAAAAGGCGTTACAATGGAGCATCTGGAAATTTTATTGATGTGGTTTAATGGTGGTATGGTGGTACGTAATAATGGGGTGGAATTCATTGAAGGTTTTAGTTTTACCAAGTTTCCTATGCATCGTTTACATGACTGCATGAAAAACCAGTAAAAATGAGATTATGTAAAAGGTTGAATGAAGGGGTACATTATAAATAGGATAAGTATAGGCCCTTTCAAGTTGTTACGACTAGTAAGTTTGGTTTGGTTCATTACTAATGCCACAACAATTATTGACTCTACGAACTTACTACTTAACTGATCTGCTTCGGGACTATATTGAGATTGTAATAATTAAAAGGTAAAAAATAAATTCAATTAGCCTTGATTAGTAAGGAAATAAAGAGTTTGAAATGAAGCTGAGTTAAAATTGAGGAGAAGCCGTCCCTCGAACAAGGAAATAAGTCCAGCTCCACCGACTCTCTTGTCACTTTGCTTGCGCCTTTTGGAGCTGGTCCTTATTTCCGTTGTCTTTAGCATAACTGTTTGTTAAGGAGTGTTGTTTGTTGGGAATGGTAAGTAAATGGGAAAGTGGGCCACTTGCAGCGCAGCGGCACTGATTTATTTACTTATTTTGTGTACTGGCTAGCAAGGCTTTGCGCCTTCCCAAAAATTGAAAATATGCAGCATAACAGATCAAATGTTACACGAAACAAATGTCTCTGTTTGCGAGGAGTTAAGTGCTTGAAGCCAGCTCCCACTCGGACCCTACTTATCCCAGGCATACCCTTCCCAAATGACTCCGCCCGTTTCCACCATTCCCCCTGGAAATGTGAGTGGGAGACTGGCTGGCAATGCTTGGCTGGCGAGCCCACAACTACGCTCTCACTAGTTTTGCAATGAAAGGGGCGCTGGGGCAGAGAGCAGTGCTCATTCCATCCCTTTTTTCTGGTTTTTTAGCGTCACTGAAGAGGAGTCCCTGATCGCGGCATGCTTTTCAAAAGGAGCCCAGAGTATTTCCCATGATCAGGCTGGATGGGATTCACGTGGTGCATGGGTCTCCAAGAGGGAAGGTGGTCAGCAAGTGAGAACACATCCTGCAGGCAGGAAGGAGGAGTCTGGATTGACTGGCTCCAAAAGGAAAGGACTCTTCTTGGTCCTCACAACACAAAAAACAGGATGAGATGAGTGGGGTGGTTGGTGAGGATCCTTTATTATTGTTATTACGCTTCATTTGCATTGCATTGCATGTACACCCATGCAGTTTACTCTCAGGTGGCATAACATAACAGACATTAATACTACAGGGGAAAAGGTACAAAAAGATGGCACATTGGCCTGTTGTCCCACCTCCAACCTCCGTCTTACAATTGAATAATTATTAATGAAGGACCCTTATCGACAAATTTCAAATATTACTTGGTTTAATCATAGTCATTTTCCGTAAAGGGTTTATTGGAGTGAATAGGTAGGTAACTAACTTGTAGGTGGCAGCTCACCTGAATGAAAACTAAAATTACTACTATCAAATGTTCCCGTCGTGTCAATGTAATTTCTAGAATCTAGTAGTAGTAGTCATCAACAGGTCTATATAGTACTCTTATAATTTTGCTAATTGTGGTAGCACTTATATGTTCATAATTACTGGCTTGTGATAGGTAGACGTGGTTGACGGAGGAATCATGGAATCAGGAGCTCTTGGATTACTCAGGTGCAACAGTAATTAGTAGACATGTAATAAAAGATCAAGTTGGTTGGCGGAGCCTGGGTTGGCCTGACTAAACTTCTCCTTTCTCATTATTATTATTATGGCAATAACTCTGCTGGTGAAAGGAACATTACAAGCTGGAATATAATGAGGTACGTACGTCGTAAGACCGTGGAACTCAATGGTTCCGAATTTGATTTACTTGAGGCGAGAGTTCAGAGAAGGGGCGATATTATGTTCGTTGCGACCGGATAGTTAATACTTGAATGATATTTATTTCTCTGACTGGCAGAACACTGAATTCCCGTTTTTGGATGGGGGAGGGGCAGGTTTGGACCTTAACAAAACCCTGCGTTCAACGTTAGCATTCAAATTCGTCAAACGGACAAATCCTCCAATTTAGCAACCGCTATAAATTCAATTTAATAGCTGAAGTGTAGACGTTGAGGTGGATCACCGCCGCACCATATAAAGGCTAATGCTATCAATCAATCCATCTTTATAATTTGGATTCAGATTTGGATAAGATGTTTAATACGTCCGGACACGATATCGCATACACAGTTGGTTCAAGTAATTTGCCAATTCAAATGAGCAGTGGTTCAGGCTTTGCTAATGCTATGACCTCCGGTAAAGTACCTAAAAAAATTATCTATCTTAGTCCTACTCGTAATAATATTCGCTTTATTTTATTTATAGTATTGATGTGCGTTGACTGAAATAGCTTTTCTGTTTCCTGCATAGGTTTTTTAGAACTAAAAAGCCATTAGCTTCAGACTTCTCGTGCCAGAAGGAAGAGTTTCGACAAAATCGACATTGGACCGTGATTGATGATGGTGCCGGCTCTAATAGGCAGTTTGCGTACAATTTTAGAGGATGCGAATATAGGATGTTTTGAAAGTGAACATGTTTTTTGCGCATTGGTAGCTCCAAATCGCCATTATTTCTTAAACCATTCCTTATTGGTTTCTTGTGGACTGGAAACATTGGCAAATTGCTTGAAATAAATTGTCAGTAGTAAACACTACATAATTTAGCGGCATGTTGTGAATAACTATTAATTTTCCACTACCAACACAAATATTTATTTTTTAAATTCGTCGCATAATTTCCGTTTGCACGGGGAACATTTCAAGCCAGGTTGGAAATTATTGGCAATCATCATTTCCCCATAAAAGGTTTTATACAACAAGATGCCCATGAAGAATATTATTATTATTATGTAAAAGCAGTTGGCAAATGACAATCAAATTTACTTAGGTATTCTAAATCCAATTTTTGATTTATTTTTCTGACCGAGTAAATTTCTGTCGGTCGACGAGTCTTTTGCGAAAGCTATTTTAATACGAATTAGATAGGAATTCCAAGCGGGGACTCTGTCTGGGGAAAAGGGGATTGGTTTGGGGTGAAGACAGACCAGGGTCCAGGGGGAAGTTAGACTGGTGGAAAATGGGCCCTTGGGGAAATAGTAGAGGCATTGGGGCAATGGGGTGGTTCACGCAATGCCCACCCAAATTCCTTTTTCGTATATCCTATGCGTATATTTGCCAAATCCCCCTCCAAGTTTGCCAATAACTACATGCTTTTGTAAGATTCTTCCCAAACTAAGTTTATTCTGACTTCAAAATTTCCTGGCTAGATTTTGCGATTAATTCTGCTAATGCGAGTTCTGCTACTTTTTTTCTCACACGCCCCATTTCTGCTGTTTACCCAGCACTTTTTGTAGACAAATGGTATAAATCTATGACACAGAATCGTACAGAAACAATGGAGATTACAATTATTATTATTATTATTATTATTGGTTGATTAAGTTAAGGCTGGTCGAGTCTACTCCAACCAGCATAGTTAACTACATAGTCAAGAGAGAGTCAAGCACCACCGGTAGCTCCACAACCAACCGCCGCCACTGATTTCGTTTATTTGGCCAAGCATTGCTCCCAATCGTCCCAGAAACGCTGTTTCATTCTGGTGCAGTAGGCCCGTAAATTTGCCAGCTCTTCATCTGTTAGTGTGAATGAATTAAAGTGAATGAACAAATGAGATTTAGGGATGGGGAAATGTGAGAGAAATTAAGAATTGCCGAGAATTAAAAAGGAAATGAAAGATGAAATGAAGCGAGCGGAAGTCGTTGATACCATATTCCAATTCCAATCTATCTAGCTCCAAAATTAATACCTGCTTGCAGATATTTCTCGTAGGGGCTTCCTGGCGTGCCCCACATGACCATTGCGAGAAATCCAAAAAGGGAGCAGTCATACTCGGAAGGCTCATCACCGAGGAGGAATTGCTTGTTTCCGAGAAGTAAGGAGGCCGTTCGGAGAGTATCGTTCATCATGAGAACTACCTGAGCCTGGGAATGCCTCCCCACCCCCTGCACCCACGCACCCTGCTTCACTCGCTGGTTCGCAGAGGCGTACAGCGAGCGAAGGGCAGTCTGGGGCATGTTGAAAATCTTGTCTAAACCGACCCCATTGCTGTATACGTACCTCCACAGCCCGATTCCCCTTGTAGTGGAAACAACAAGGCGACAACAACCTTTCAAACTCGCCAATAATTATAAGAAAGCAATGAAGAAATGATGACCAATTTGGTGGTTATTTATTTATTACCAGTAGAGATACTCGTCCATCACGATTCCGCACTGCTCTGCCAACCGCTTGCTGTTCCTCAGTGTAGTCGGCTCCTAGCACAACGCCCCTCTCCCTGACAATTCAACCACAGCAATACCCTAATTCTACTGCTACTACTAATAATAATGAAAAGTATAGTTTGCAACCCGATGGAGGTGGTGTATCCTCCACAAGGCCACTTCACCCATTCATCGCCCTTGTGATTAGTACTCACCTGCTTAGAAATTGTATAATTAGCTGGGAATCAGCCATGTGGCTGCCGTTCAGAGTTATCCATGGAGTCTTCCCCAGCGGACCCCACGCGTTCTCAAAGTCCACCTGAGTAATTATTAATTTATATGGTTTCATTTAGGCAGTATTAGCTTGACCGGCTTCGATTCACTAAGGACGTCCTAAAAGAAAACAGGTCTGGGGGAAAATGGCTTGGGGGAAATCGGGCACTTGGGGGGATGGGATAGGTGGAACTTGGGGCAAGGCAAGGAGAGGAGTAGAGAGAGATGGAAGCTTTAGGATTAAATCTTTTTCACTGACTACATACACACTAACTCTGTGTGTGACCTGTACTCTGAATGCTGGGCAACAAATTTCAAAGTGGGTGGAACTCGTAATTTATCTATTGCGTCACATTTATTTATTATTCAAACCCCAAGCGCCCACCTACTTGATATGGGATCTTGCTCATTCGCAGATACGTTTCCAGCTTCATTGCAAATGGGGAAAGGTTTGGAACAGTTTTTCCTCGTGGGAGGGTGTGAAGGGTGACAACATCCTTGGGAGATTCCTCCTCCCATTTCTTACTGAAATTAATCAAGGCGATTGATCATCCACTCAACCATAAGCAAAAAATAGTAATAATGGATAATAAGCAGGAGTGAGGTTGGCGGAAATAAAGAATTGTCCAGTGTAATTAGTTGTGGAATACAGCATTTGTTGAGTCATCCTCGCAGCCGCTATTTCTTTCAACGTGGACCCAACTTTGACTGCCACCCAGAGTCCACCCACACAGACGGCAACTCTTCGATGGTTTTCTCCGATCCACGAGCGAAGTTCTTCGAGTACATCGTCCATATTTATCTCCGTGTCGGCGGAGGAACAGTGGTTGCTTTTGTCGTGGTTGCGGTTCAAGTTAGAGACAACTGAATGACTGAATGAAACAAAATAATGATAATGAAGTCTTTCAGCTTAACTAAGTACCTTAAAGCAGTAGTTGTAAATGTGAAACGAAAGAAATGTCGTGCTTACACACACACACTGGAATAGCACAGCACACTTATTTATAGCGAGCTACTTTTTAAGAATAGATTATTATCCCTACACAAATTTAGATTTTACTCACATGATGCTAATGTTAATGCTCACACATGATGCTCAACGTAAGACAGCAGGTGTAATAAATAATATTACATCCATCCATATTATCCAGCAGCGAGCGGTCTGTCTCTGGGCCATGTAGACCCAAACCTCCGGTGCGGTTGTGATGATTAGATAACAGGCAGAGGTGAGGTGTGACCTTGAAAGTGGATTTTATTAATCTGCCAGTAGCAGTGCCGCCGTGAGCACGTTGACTGCTCCATTTGGATTGAGATGGAAGCTGTCGCTGTTGTGGAAGTGCAGTTGAAGCACTCTCGGCTGCTCCTACTGCATTTGATAAATCACTCACGCCAACTCACTTTCTTCCAAACCTACTCATATCCAAGTTTAGCCACAGTGAGCGGAAATAATGCATTTATACACATGTCTCTCAAAGCCATTTATTATTTTCTTCCACACTACACACATGTGCGTATTTCTACATGGAAATTTACAGGACTGTTCAACGTTAGGTTAAATTAGATGTCAAACCGCCCAAGTCGTTTTCAAAGGAGTTACTGGGGGTGACCCCGTAGTCATCGTTGTAATAATGGTGGTTACCTATTGTGGTGGCAAACGGCTACAGACTTTTGTATGCCTGAAGACGCGTTGACCTATTATTATCACTATCACCACACCTCACGTCTTCAAAAAAAACGCTTAGGCATGTATCAGATCAGATCATGTATGAATGAACTAAAACCTGTGTTTCGGTCAATTTGTGGAAAGTAAGGTTAAGGATACCATTTCAGAAATGCCTAAATTGGCAGTTTTGGGTAGGATGTGGTAGCGGTAGGGAAGCTTACATCATCTCTCAAGTGGAGGATACGTGCAGCAAGACAACATAACACCCGCAACTACATTACATAGCAAAATTCACATTAATTTCCACTCCTTAGCACATAAATCACTTGCCGAATTGTAATGCAGGACCCCTCTGCAGGACTAGCATGAGCTGTCGCCTGAATAAGACAACGGAAAAGTTAGATATGTAGGATGTAGCTTAACGGAAGAAGGTAGGTACATAATAATTAAAAGTTATTTAGGCGAAATTATGTTAACTTTAAGTAACGAAGCAATGCAAAGATGCATCTGTCTTATATCGAACGAATCCCCTTAGCCACCACCCGCCACCTCAACCCAGGCAATTTAGATCTACATATAACGCGTAAATTTCTAATTTTAAGGTTTGCACTAGTTTGCAGTTAATAAGAGTTGGAAAGTAGGAAGGAGCTAGATAAGCAAAATTATGGAAGAAAACTAACTATTTGAAACGAGGTCTGGGGGTAGTTCCTTTGGAGCCATTCATTGATGAGTATCAACGGCTATACTTTGCCCAACTCTTTCTTTCTTGACCATTTTTCGTATAAGGCACAAACTTGTATCGTGTCATCATATAGACATATATAAAATCATTAGCGGGATCACCATGAAGTAGCAAAGAATTTACAAAATTTCTATGAGTTTTTTTTACTATGTGCTGCAAATGTATGTAATGTTGTTTTAAAATTTGAAAATACTTCAAGTTCTATTTCCGGGATTGATACTACACCAGCAACGAAAGGTTTATTTCGAAGGTGGAGCTTATACCGCATGCCATTCCGCGTCACTGCTCGGATATGAAGTGGGCCAAGGTCCCTCCGACCGTTTCAGTATGGCAAGTGAAAAGGCATTGTAATGGAAAGTAATGACTATTTTCCCAATAAAAAATATGGAAATAATGCGTATGGTCAACAGTTTTAAACCACTTGTTCAACAAGTTAAAAACGGAACATTCTCGGCTTTAATATGTTTTTTCATTTCAGATACGACGTGCTTGTATTATTATTCTAATTCCTGCAAAAAAATAATTGGGGATTTGACTGCCGCATAACTTCCGCATTTTTGGCAATTTTCATTTAATTTTTACCTTTGTTCCTACACTAAAGATAAGAATATGGATTATCCAAACTCGGTTTGGTTTGAGTGGATAAATGCCTATCACAATATTATGACATTGTTTCTTTCGCATGGAAATTCGTCCTTTGCAAATGCGAACTTTCAAGATGTATGCCCATCTACATGAAGTGGAGTGCTCTTGTCCTGCCAATTCCTTGAGGTGGATGCAATGGTGTAATGTGCTGACATGGGATTCAGAGGGACCTACAATTTCTCCGCGTCCGCTTTGGTTCCTGTTGTCCACCCCTCCCATTGTCTCAACTCCCATTTATAAAACTCCTTGTGGAATAGTTAAAACTTTCTTGATGGACTTTGAAGCAGCGGATTATGCAAATTTTATCGCATTCAATGTTTCCCCAAGATCATTGCTGTCATTTCCAAAACAGTGAGACTTACTCTATCAAACAGGCATTTCGATACCTTCAACTGCAACCCCTGGTGTCATGATGCGATGGTACAAAGGATACGTCACACAATGGAGTGGATAAACGGGAAGGACATTCTTTAAAGTCGCAGGAAAATTATGTTAATTGTTTGCACAGCCATAAGACTACATAACTTTCTTTAACGATGTAACAAGTTTACGGAATACTAATTATCTATTTTTTGCCTTTTTCTAATGTCATGTATGGATGGTTAACTGTCTGCAATAAAGATAAAGATAATAATAATAATAATAATAATAATAATATGTGATATTTGATGCTGCGCTACGCTGATTCACACATCGGAGAGTTGAAAGTGATGCTATTAAAAGTTTAAGGAGTTGGAATGGGGGATGATTTTTTCTAACTGGCAAGTATGCCAGACCAGATGGGACTTTTGTTTCTACAAGTTTTCATGAGACGAGTTGAAATGACGAAAATGAATTGTGTATAATTTTTTTTCAAATGTGAATAATTAGATATCAGTTTATTTACCGTGTGAGTGGGTGGACAATGTGACCTCAAACAATGCTTATCCACACGGATCCAATCAAGTTTATAATAAAAATATCTTCTATATTTTAAAAGAATGTAAAAAATACTATAAATAATATTAGATGGCATGAGCTTAATTCATGAGCATACTTCATATTCTCGAAGCAACTAATCTAGCGTAATTAACTAAACCTGAGCACTAAACAGCGTGCTTCTTCAAATAGCAAATGGAGGATTCGCCTGGAAAATTCATTTTTCATTGTGACCGCCTAGAAAGAAAACGAAAAATCATCTTTTTAGCATCACAATCACAAACTTTTCAAATCACGCTTGAAATGAAGTTTTTATAAACTCGAATATTTGCATGACTAG
>JAANSN010006363.1:0-10657 GCA_036850665.1 Dicranocentrus wangi | reverse complement strand
ACAAGGTATTGAAATCCAAATGCCACCTTAACCTTTCCCAGCAGCAAACCCAGGTTCGGGTCACCCTAGTCAGAAAACTTCGAGTATTAGTCTTGTTTCCTGCAACATACTTCACATATTTACCTCCGGAAGACCTCTGAGAACTATTATTTTATGATAAACCAACTTAGCATTTAATACGTCTAATTTATACAATATATATATTTTGTAGTTCATTATGTTTACCTCATCGTAGTTTCTTCAAAGATGGGCTCGCCATATTCTCCGGGAAAGCTTTTCGCGGCTGTTTCTGGGTCCCTGTCCGGCTTTTCAGGTAGAATAATCGTTGGGATTTGCTGCTCATCTTCTTCACTTTCACATATATTGATAAGCAATTCGCTAAATGCTTTTCGGCCCAAATAAGTACTTTTGCTAATAGGTATCTTTTCTGATAAATCCGGAATTTGATCTAATGCTTCGGTTCTACTGTCTGAAATCCTGGACATGTCAGTGTCAAGCGGGTAATCGAGTTACCAAATATACGTCTCTTGAACTAATCACGAAATTTATTTTAGAAAATGAAACGGAAAGTGGTGTGAGAGCATTCGAACGGGAGGTGAATGACAGTAGACCGGAAATACGTCGGCTACATACTACATATACACTATATGCTTGTGCGAAAATCGTACCATATCAGTATAGGCTTGCTTATCTGAGGTTTATCTTTTGAATTATCTTTATCTTACATGATAAGTCATGTCAATTATGTAAACAATCAGCCCGCCCCAGTTAGGACAACACAAAAACGCTTACAATTAATCGATTTGACAATTTTATTAGTGTTAGTTAACGAAGTTTTAAAAAATTCGAAGACTGAAACTGAAAAGCATTAAAGTTCGATGGAAGTCACTTGCACCACGTTAACTTTCATTCGCAGAGTGGCAGTGGCAAATTACCTCAAACATTCTGTACGGAAACATGTGTACCTTTAGGTTAATAATTCAGTTAAATTGTGAAGGTGCAATAATGTTCTATAGTTGTTTTGGTATATCGATCGAGTAAGTAAATTCAATGGAGTATGTTGGACGCATGCAATGCATACAACGATGATTTGAACATCCCGAAATCCCGACTGACTAATGACTGTGTAAAGTCGTACGTAAATAGTGGCAGTGCTTTCTAGTTAGTAGCTTTGATACTAAATTCTCTAAAATGAAAGCCAAAATGCTGATTTTGACAGCCACAAGAATTTAATTTATGCTGTTGATTTGCCGACGTAATCTCTACATAAATTAACCTTTTCTTGAGGGTATTTACGTCCACAATCATTTTGAAAGTGAGGATATTACTGTAGAAGTGCATTGTGCAAAGCCAGGAATTAATGTTCACGGTGCAGCCGTGTTGCGTGGTAATTAACGGATAGGTCAGGTAGATGAATAATGGCAATACATTCGGATACCTGACTGCCGGAACGTGGATATATCCATCCCCACCCTTCATCCAGTCCGTGGGAATTTTTTGGCTTAATTTTTAAAACTTTTAGCTATGTTACTACATTCCTACAAGCCTAAGGATCAATAATACGTGATTCAATGGGCATAAATTTTAGACCAAAGGACAAACACAAAATTATAAGACCACTGTGAGTTATCCCCTCGTACTAATGGAACAATATGGAGTTTCAAAAAATATTATCGATTATATATAGGGCATAGTTTCATTTATACTATAAAGCGTAGCTTTATCATATGTAAATAGATTATGTTAATGTATGCATTATGTCCTTCTGCAGTGTGTTCCATTGTTTGCCATTTTCGCCGAGAGTATATAAAGCTCCGGCTTCTATTGTAAAACCTCTCAGAATTATTATAATTATATTAAAACTTTAAACATTTGTACACGAGCTGTGTGATTTGTTTATCATACGCAGATTTATACAGGGTAGTTTTTAATGATCTAGACTATATATGTTGAATAGCCCCGTTTCAATGAGAATTTGTACTTTTACTAATATACGGATGTTATTGATCTACACAAAATATATAGGCTCATTGGAAAGTCCATGCTCATGTATGCAGCTAAACATCTTTAAAAAAAATATTTTCGTAAAATATGGGGGTTGGAATTCCTGGATGAGCACGGAGAAATGTCACACTTCAAGTGTGTGGGAATCTCAGAAAAAGAAATGTTTGCCAATCTGTCTGTTCTAATAAATTAATCAGCTTTAGTCAGTGTAAATGTCTTCGTTGTGGTTGTCCTCCCCCTCCGTAGCATTTTCATTAAGTAAGGCTACTGAATTGTGGGAATCTCAAAAAAAGAAATGTTTGCCAATCTGTCTGTTCTAATAAATTAATCAGCTTTAGTCAGTGTAAATGTCTTCGTTGTGGTTGTCCTCCCCCTCCGTAGCATTTTCATTAACCGAGTAAGGCTACTGAAGCTAAGGGTACCCTTCACATTATAATTGAGCATTTAGAAAAAAATCAGCGTCAGTAACAGAATTTGTGAAATTTCTTATTTGATAATGGATTATAATTGTTATTAGTAGTGTTGTGTTATCCATCATTTACTCATTCCATTGACTTTTGATGCAATAATGGAAAATTTTCTGTTTATTTATACATCAATACAAATCACCCTGTACATGTTGGAAAGGTCCTTCTTGAAATGGCAGCTGAAGCTGAGTATTATATAGTCTATGTCAATAAAAACACCCTGTATATAAGAGTAATTTTGTTGGAAATTGAGATATGAGGACATAATAGAATCAATCCCCGTAAAAGTCAGTACTATACTATACATGTGAAATGAAGACGGCCTTTACGACGGCAATTTCCAGTTATGCTTTTCTAACGCGGTCAGAAAACTAAACTGTAATGTATCCTTTGTCAGCTTTGCTAATATATGTCCATTTATCACGTATCACTGAATATTCAGTGGTCCCACGTCCAGTTCTTGCAGAGAGAGAACTGAATATCCAGTATTTCCATGTCTACAACATGTAGATGTCCCCTGAAAATTCAGGGTACCCACGTTCCGGGAGGTGATTAATGCCCTGAAATATCAGTGCTTCCATTACCAAGCAAAGTTTCCAAACCCTGGATATTTAGTGTTTCCATCACAATCAAACATGCTTGTGCACTGAATATTCAGCGCTTCCTCCTTTAAACTTTATCCAGGAGCCCTGATTTTCCAGCGCTTACATCTTATTGGGTTAAGGTGGCGTCAAGTGAAGAATGTTTTCCTGGAAATTCGCGAATTTGACGTGATTTCAAAGTTGAAAAATCGCAGCATTGTTTGGGCAATTTATGAATAAAAACTTATGAGTTGAATTAGGATATTAGGATGCTTCGATAGATATTGAGACAAAAATCCTTAATTTACGTAGTTTTAGAACTCCAAATGATGGAACTCTGCTCGTCTAATCAGCCAAGACGTCTAGGGATTCCCTTGAAATATCTATACCACGGCACCTTATTACTCCCAATAGGTATTATACATTGTGATGAATGGCCATGCAGAGTGTAATCACTGACTTGAAACACATATTACATTTCGTCTCTTAACTTAACGTTCCAGGTGTGCTTACAAATTATAAAATGGACATTGACTTTTAACAGGAACAATAATAGATTGTTTGTGGGTGAGATAAAACCTTTCTGTAACAAAATAATTAGCAAATAACCTTGTGCATAGCTGGCACCAATCCATTTCCCGGATCTGTTCCCCGTTCCTCCAGTATTAGCCTCTAGGAGACTAGGAGTTATGTTTTCCTCATATTGTAATATTTTATTGAATCCGACTACATATACGGAAAAGCATAGCAGTATTAGTAGAACTATACTCTACCTACTAAAAGCCAAATCTGCGTACGATGTATCGTATAAACTTAAAAGTAGAGTGCTTACTGTTGACAGTGTCGCCATACTCAGTGTTAATTTTGACATTGGAATAGGGGAATACGAATTGAAGCAATTGGTGAGTCCTCAGAAATTTAGGAGTTTTAAAATTCTATTTAAGGCTTATAATGAGAATATTGGCCCGTCTGTGTCTCAATGTAACGATTCTTCAAAATAAATAAACACATAACCAGTGACTTGCATTGCAACCTTTAAATGCTGAATTGAATGCATGCTGAATTGTTGCTTTGAAGTAGGTAGTTGTGTGATTTTATTTGTAATATGTATATAAAGCGCTTTATGAGTCACATGCCCTGCATTACCAATTGCATGGCTCTTTAATGGTAAACTAGGTAGGATAATATCCTGAATTGAATCAGGATTATCAAAGTTTCGGTACACACATTCCTTCGTAATATGTTGGAGGTCAAGGCAGTGAAGTCGTTTCGTTATATTTGACGACACAGAGTGGGATCGCCGTTTCACATCAAAGTGAGTGAACAGGTTTTTAGTGGATTGAGCCAAATACCAAGTCTAGCTGAACTTTTGCACGACAGACTGTGCTAGCAATAAGAAACGTTGCCATTAACATATCTCCTGCACAATATAATGGAAAGTCCCGACCAAACCATAGGTAATAGAGTGAATAAGCCACTTGACTTTTAAGGACCCTAATTGCAGATTTTGTGTTGCTACCAAAATAATAATCTGATAAAGCTGTAGTTACGTTTATTTCATGGAATAATCTGCATGTTGTCGGCTAAGGATTATTTAATAACGCTGACAAAGTGACAAGTATATATAGCGTTTTTCTATGATTTAATAATATTACCTATACATTCATATAACAGATAGGTCGGGACGTAGTGAGGTAAACAATATATAGCGTTGATAATTTTGGCGTTTGTAGCACAAGAATGGTGCTCGTATAACATTTGCAGAAATACGCTGAAGTTTCCGGAAACCATGTTTCTTTCCTGTTAAAATTTTTCCGAATTTGCTTTTCGCTTTGTCAATAGAATCAAGTTGAAGTCGGAGAACAGGTGTCTCGAGAAAAGCCAGTTTTGTCTTGCGTACAACAAACATCACAGTATCACCAAATATTTAGCAAGTCAGCATCCTATAAATTTTAAGTAATCAACCCATCTGACCACGAATGCTGGGATATTGGGACTGCAGAATTTGATTTTACATTGACCGACACACAAAAAGAGTTTATGCAAAGTGCGAATAAGTCAGAAAAACTTGTTGTGCTGCACAGGTAATTTTTGCAGATCCCTTGGGTACTTTGTCCCACGTGCAGGAATGAACCATGTGTTTGCGGAATGCTACCAACAAAGTGAAATGCAGACATGCATACACATTTACCATGTAGTACATAACGTACCTTGTAGTTAGTCGCATTCAAGCCAATGAATGAAAGGAAAAGGGAGAAAGCGAGCAGAGTAATCACAAAACAATGATCACAACTAATTTTGTTAGATTAGAGTTGAAACGGATGCAATATTTATAACCAGCTAACCTTCGTATCTAGAAACTATTAGGAAACCTGAATGGCGACTATGGCGAGATGAAATTGGGGATTGCTAGAATCGTCAGTCATTTAGACACGTCGCCTTTTGAGCAGTGAAATTTTCCCTTTTAGCATGCAAAACTTCAAATGCCACTGTACCCATGATTAGATTCAACAACAAAGAACACAATTTACATTTTTTGCAATTAAATGCACGCAAGTCAAGTAACGTGTATGACGTTCAACTCAAAGGTCAACTGGATGTTGGACAACGAGCATAATATGAAGTTTTCGTTGGATGCATTCTGTGAAAGTAGTTTCCTATTAATGGGTAGAATTATTTCCTAATTTGTACCGTACGTTTCTGCAGCTCATCAACCACACAATTGCGTTATTTTGCTAGGATATAATCTGGACTTTCTATGGAATTATTGCCTCTTTCTTGGTGACACTTCAACCGCTAATGGTATTATTCGCTGTTTCGGCAGCTGGGCTAAAGAATGCATTGCATGACGAACTTTCTTGAGTTAGGGCTATGGAGGCAATTACGCTGAGGTATACATTAACTCTTTGAACTGATTTAAAATGGATGACCGGAGGGATGAGTGGCAATGAATTTAAGGTAAGTTCTAGAAATTAAGATTGTTGCTCAAATTCACAATTCACCCATGAAGTGTTATACATCGGGTTCATCAAGATTGCGTTGTTTCGATGCTACCACACTGTACACATAAATTGCTCTTGGATTGGCGGAGATAGAAAGATATAAAGCTCATCGTTCGCATATTTCACATCTTCAGCAATCTTCATTTAACTCGCCTTGTTTTCAACTTTCGAAAACGTTGCTAGCAGCCTGTGCGCAAATGGAGAGTGGAGAGATCATGGTAACTCAAATTACAATCAATTTTACGTTTACACAGCAAAGCTTTTAATAGGCCATCAAATATGAGTTTCAATTTTTTTTGTAAAGACATGAATTCTATCGAGCCTTGCTGTACATCAATAATAATAATATGCAATAGAAGAGTTTACAAAACCAAACGGCTACAGGTGCATGCACGGCGGCTGATTGTAGCAGCAATCAAAATAACTGCAATAGCCCCACACTGTTGAATGGAGAGTGAAGACAGTTCTTTCCTCCAATTTTTAGAAGTTCGACAGACACACAAACACACATCCGCTCTGCGTGTTACTCTGCTAGTTGGAAAAAGGCGATTGTACGTGCACATTACCCTGTCTACCTGCAAGGAGCATTTAAGCAAATTATGCTCTAGTAACAATAATGGTAGTAGCATAGCACTCGTACTCGTACGTTCATGTTTTAAATTGTGTTCTGTTCTACGATGACGAACGGTACTATATGTATAGGGTTGCTTGTTGTGGCAAGTAAACTGTTGTTGAGGGGATTGGATTCGGGATATCGATGGGGAACTGAATACATCTGGCGAATTCACGCATGCCTGCATTGGAGTTCGCACATGATGGCAAGTTGATTAGAAAAGCGAGTAATTGAGTGGGTAAAAGAGTAAAACTCAAAGTGGGCTTCAGCGGGTGAATGAATGCACGAAACAAGAAAGGCAACAAGATGAATGAATCAAAGAAATGTAGTCTTAGTTTTGATGTTTACATCATGTAGTGGAAAACACGTTGTATCACTTTTTTCTTGATTCTTGATATTCCTCCTCTTCTCTCCTCCTCGCAAACCGCACTCTTTGAACTGCTCGCAGACAGGTATAACTCGTACAACTTTAACAACTACACAATATGCTATACAAGGGAAAAGGATTTTCATTGCTAATTAGAGTAGCCCTTCGAAATAAATACCTGTTTCGCTGCAAGTAGGTAACCTCCGCGAACTCGCCTGACATGGTTTTCCTTGCTTGATTACGGCTTCAGATTATAAACTATAAACTAGAAAGATGCGCAAGAAATAAGAAAGAAACCTAGAAAAATAAATCTCTCTCCTTTGGATCTCCCCATTGTAAAATCCCCCTACCTGCAACTAGCGACCGGGGAATAACCAACATAGCACGCATGCACGCTTTAATAATTATAACCTCCACACATTTTTGCATTTTTCGTTTTACGTGTGCATGACATGAGGATCATACCTACCTAACCTACCTACTACCCACAAAATAAAATACACAATGCAATATAAGTACACACCAGTCAACATTCTCACTCTACATATTACATTCTCACCATTGCAAAAAAAACAGTGCATGTGAGGATAATGAAGTTAGGCAAAGGGAGCCTAGAAGGACTAGTGAACCCAGGGACCACATACCGACATACCCAAAGCCCAAACCAAATACCCAATGCCCACTCTACCGCATTAAGTTTATTATTCAAAACGAGAAACTCGAAATTTGGTATACGCAGCCAGGCTGAATACAGACTATAACATGAGGGTCAGCAGTGGTCAGCCTTCATAAAGCGTTCAATTATTGACGAGTAATCACCAACACCATCCCATCAGGTAGGAAATATTTGAGAGTGGCAACACTTTTTTGAGATTGAAAGTAGCAAGTAGGAAAGTTTCTGAGAAACTTCTGCTCTCCTCTCCTTCAGTCTCCTTCTCTGTTTCATTTGTGAACTGTGTGTCGCGGGTGAATATTAGAAACTTATATTTTCTTTGTGATTCTAGGTGAAGTTTATTTGCTTGGGTGAAATAGTTCCCCCCGAAAATTTATCAAAATGATCCGTCAAGTCCTCCCGATAGTGGTGCTCCTTGTTGCTGGCGCTTACGCCGAAGGACAGCAGGAGGTTGCCCGTGATGGCCATTCTCAGCAATACCACTACCAATCTTATCCTGCCCACCACGACCACGTCTACTCTGGTCTCTCTTTTGACCTCAGCAGTGGACTTGTCCTCATTCTCGGTGCTATCATCGTTCTCGTCACTTTGTGTGCTCGTAAGTGCAAAAATATTCCGTTGGGGGCGGGGGAGAAAGAGATGGAGATCATTTCTCCCAGTTTCCATACAGAAATTGGAAATTGAAAATCGACAAGATTTTGGGGCAGTCAGGTTAAATACTTGTTATATTAATAATAATAGTCCTTGGACCACTCGGCAAGGCCGATCACGGTTGGAGCGGTACCCAGTACGGAACTTACAGGAACCTTAATGTTGCCGGACTCTCCGAGAAGGTTCTTAACGGAATTGAGAAGCTCTACGAAGTCTACAATAAGAAGCAATAATTCCGAGGGTAAGTCTACATACAGATGCCTAAATGTTGTTATTATGAGTAAATAGTCGCCCTCCAATTTGCTGCAGAAAGTATTTTAGCGTGTAAGTATTTCAAATGGGGTTTAATTTATCAACAGAAGTGGCAAGTCAGCGATGCTAATCGGAAACTGAGAAATTCACTGTTGAAAAATTGGAGACTCCATTTCACAATGCAAAACAAAAAATGAGAGGTGGAGCAGCGGGCAGACTTGGACTGTTTTCGTTGCACCACCCCGTCCATGCAATGCACAACCTGCGCAATCAGATCATTAATATGCTCTTCTGTTTAACTTATTAGTAGAAACTGTTTCCTGTTCCAAGTACAAGAACAATTTGTTATTTGTTTGTTGTTATTGTTTTTTGTTATTTTTTGTTAATTTGTTGCGGTTAGGATATTTTACAAATTAGCGATTCCAGCTTTCACCTCGTTGAAAGCCCACAAAGGGAATGAGCGGTGTGGTGTGTGCCATATGTGGCAAACTTGGTGTAACCACTCAACTTTCTTCAGACATGCTAACGCAGCTGTATTCTACGCGTATCCTGTAACCAACACTGACGCAGACACCCAAACAGTTGGAAACTGACGACGCACTATTCACACATTGCAACAGACTCGACGACATTTATATGGACGGACACTAACTGGAGGAGAGAAAAGACCTGCACAACATACATCTTGATGGACCAACTATATCAACTATATACCGCACAATGACCAATAACTCATGTACTCGACGACACCGGACCACGCAATACTAGCCAACCACAATGCAACTCAAGACTGAACTGGACAAATAACGGACGGGAGCATGATTTACGAGACCAACTATGCTGTACAGGACGTACAGGACGGACAAACGAGTAAACTGACTAATTGCAAGACGCTCAGGTAGACAGACATACAGACTGACCACTATTGGATACTCCACAGTGACCCATGTTCATGACCTAATTTATTTATTCAAAAATTGAAAAATTCACTTTTTAATTTAAAATTAAAGATATTATTTGTTGCTCTATAACCTGTTTTACACTCTGTTCTCATTTCGAAAGAAACACGAAGGCGAGGCTTCACCACTCGCTGTTCATGGTCCACTTACTTTTACCTGCAACGGTACCCAATTTCTATCATAAAAACAAGTATTCAGGCAGTTTACTGCTGCTAGCAGCTCACGAAGAGTTGAGCTTCATCTTGGCAATATTAATCGAGCCAGTGCTCTATAAGGCTAAACATCATCTAGGTTAAAAGGTTAAAGAATCAACAAGTGAGGAACTCTACGTACGTACGCAGAAAACCTAAAACGTGTATCTATCGAAGGATGAGCCATGGCCATGCATCTGAAATCGTAGGTGTTAGACCATGTCTTGACAGGTACTTCGTAACGTAACTACTTTTTTATTCATCCTCATCCTCAGCTTAAAACATGTCTGTTGCATTTTGCACTGCCGTATCAAATCGCTTACATATTATTATCCGAGTTGAATAATCTCGTCATAACTAACCCATTCATTTTGCTGGATATTTGCGCATGGTCTCTCCAGAAATAAAACAACAAGGCTCGTCACATAAACATAGGCATACCTATACCTACTCAGGATTGCGAAATTGGAGTGACATAACCTTGATCGTCACAAAAAATTGACGTTTTTCGTGAACACCAGACACAAGGCATTTACAGATGTTCGGTGTGACTTTGCCTTGTGAACGTACCGATATAGAATGTACTTATAACGATGATTTTTCACCGTCATCATTCTATGGGAAATCGAATTTTACTAGGGAAAGATAAAACTTGTGTGTTGGAGGACATTCCTATTCATAGATAAATCTTTAGATATACAGAATATAGATAATTTTACTAACAAATTCATACAATTAATTGTTTAAATACGATCGTAGTTGTTATATTGTCTAAGCATGGAAGGATGTTTTGTGGTTACATTTTCATTAAAACATTGAATCGGGTTTAAATATTTTCGTTTACAGTGACCACATGTTAAATATCCATACATACTACATCCTTTATGTAATGGAAAC
>JAANSN010006362.1:0-10658 GCA_036850665.1 Dicranocentrus wangi | reverse complement strand
ACAACGCATTTTCCCTTCACACACACACGTACGTAGTGAAAGTGAGCTGGAATAAACCGCAAAGCCGCAGCTCGCTCCGGTTCGCAATTCCTTAATAAAAGATTTTGTTTCGGGAAGGCAAGATATAACTTTATGAAAGTCTCGGCCGTATCATAACGGGAGAAAGCTCCAGGCGCTAATCTAATCGTGCAGTCAAGATTAACCTGTATCAAATGAATCTGCAATGCTACACCTTTTGTTTCCACCTCTGCTGCCCAGAAAAAATCCATAAGTAGTTTCAACCTCTCGGAGAGGAAAAAATGTTCTCCTTCTTGCTCAGGATCAGCTTCCTACCTTTTACTTTACACGCCGTTTCTTTTCTATTTCCTCCTCCTCCTTCCTCTGTCCCGTGTTCTCACTCGCACCTCATGAATTTAATATTGAAAAGGGGAGAGAAAAAACCTTGCTCCTCCGCCGGGAATAAGACTCTAGTGCCCCAGCTACCTTGTATTATTTTTATATCCTGTATGTCATGGAATGAGTGAAAAGGCAACTCCAACTTTTCCTCTCACAATGATAACAATAATCCTAATCCTTTTCTCAAGAGAAAGGAAATCATTTTGTTTCTCTAACCTCCCATTTTTTCACAGGTTACGTCTGTAATAAGGAAAGAATTAGGGAACTACTACTACTTTCCCCCGTTTCTCTCCTCCATCACCACTACCACCACCACCACCGCCACCATCATTACAACCCACTCGATCCATCCAACCTTTTCGGGGATATCCCTCCACTGCTCTACTACACGGCTTGTAGAACTGAAAGAAAGGGGATGGCAGTGGAGCAAAGTGGGGGATTTATACAATAGGAGATAAATTTGAGAGGAGGAAGAAGAAAGTAGGTAGTAGGTAGTTGTTACACACAGCAGCAACCAGTCTAATTAAGTTTATTCAGCGAGTCACTTTCTTTTCCATGCCTTTTCCCTGTCACCGTCCAAGCTAGTGCTTCTCTTGTTCATCCAGAAAGAGAGCTAGAGAGTTAGTTTTTTGTCGGAAAATGAATGTGATTCTGGTAGATACTTCTTAACCCTTGATTGTCTCTCTTTTTTTAACACCAGTCCAGTGTGGACAGGATTCCGCTTAAGCTGAAATAGTCGAGCTGGAGAGAGAGAGAGGAGAAAAAAATGGCGAGTACTTGAGCAAAGCTCTCTTTTCAGCCGCGGCTCCTCTAAATCGGCATGTTGGATGGATGGATGGAATGGAGTAATGTGTTGTCGGGATCGATTTAACGTACTTTTCTTTCACTTTCTCTCCTCTCCTCTGGACACCACACCACTCCTCTCTGGCTATAGTGGCCTCATTTGGACTTGTAAGAGTGGATCATTTAGAGAACTGCTCTAGCAACTAACAAACTTCATTTTCCATCTTATTTCTCCTCCATCCCTCCTCTACGGGTATTAACTTCGTGTAAATTTCACCTCTCCAAAAGAAAAAAAGAAGCGAAAAAAAGTTGGTCCGCCGTCTCTTTTGCCCATGCATTGAGTGAGTGAGCAGACCACTCATTTTTCCCCCTCTGAGTCCAGTGACATCGCTCTAGCAGCGGGAGTGTGTGTTTGGCTCTCTGATTGACTCGAAAGAGGCACAAGAGTAAAAGTATTATAGAAAACCGTCTCATGTTCTGACTCCATTTCGATGAGAGAGTTCGGCAGCCACACGGCGAAAGTTGAGAGAGTGGCGAGGATTCAAGTGCAAAACTCTTGTAAAACGATATATATACCGTCCGTGCGTCCTCCACTCCATGCCGGATTCGATCTATTCATCTGTATATAGCGACGAGGAGGGATGGATACCATGTTACGTTAATTTTTCTTGGACAAATATCTTTCGGCGAGGTTCATTACAACACCACCATCACCGCCGCTGCCGCACTCCCCAGCAAAAACTGTGTGAGGATTGGCTAGTTCTGACTCCACTCAACTTGTTTAGAGCATACTAGTTCTGGTTCTTTTTCGTTATCGCCCCCGTTTTGACTCTCGTTTTCTATGCGAGGCGATGATGATGACGATGGGAATGATGATGATGGTGGAATAAAAATGGAAAAACGAAATGGTACATTTTTGCTAACTAGCTTGAAAAGAGCATTTTTGTTTGTGTTTTTTCTTTTCGAGAGAGAGAGAGAAAGTGAAGAGGGGAAAAGGGAAAGAGAGTCAATAGACAAACCTCATTCACCCATTTTTTATTTTTTTTGAAAAGGGGCTCGTGTAGCACAAACGAAACAAAACGAGACTGGCTGGGTTTTGTATTCCCAAAAAAGAAGAGTGGGGAAAACGAGAGAGAGATGTAGTGAAAAAATTAAAAGCCTCCAGAGAATTTCCCTTTTTTCCTCCACTTTGCCTAGTGAAAACATTGACGAAAGGCTTTTCATCAGGCTCGCGTCTATACAGTCCACGTTTTGTGGGTCTTACGCCCGATTTATAGTGATTATAGGAATGTTGTATGGATTTTGGGTGATGTATGGATTTCTTTATGGCCCAAGGCAGGGATTAATTGACACATCGTTATTACTCTAGCTCCATTAGCCCCTTTCCAAGAGTTTATCTTTTTCATTTGGAATAAAAAAAAGTTGTTTTTTCTACTAATCAAACCAAGCCTACTGTGTAGGTAGTTTTTTCTTTCCTTGGAAGTTGGCCTTGAAATTTGGGGTAGTAAATGGTATGGTGGACATGTATGCAAAAAAAGTGTACGCGTAGCATGGTTGGCTCAATGGCAGAACGAAAGGCAGACTTAAATGGAATGAAATATATAGTTTCTTTGAATATATATTTTTTGTTCACTTACCTATCCATCGCAATCGCCACCAGATGTAGGATTGAGGCTATAAGAACAAGAAAGAAAAAGAGTTAGATTTAATTGGGAAATGATGATGATTTACGTATTAGCATTGTTACTGGAACAATATATGTGCTGCTGCTTCCATTCCATTGTGTAAACAAAAGACGGTAATGACATAAGAGAGGAGAGGAGCCGTGTGTGCTGTGGGCGGGGATGGGATTTGGGCTGAATTTTTAATGCCTCTCTTGCACGGCCACAACACGAAAAGTGTTTGATTTTTTAAAAGGTTAAAACACTCATTACAAGGTCGTTATCCGGAGCCGCCACCGCCACTGAATGGGCTTGTGGGGAAAAGTGTAGAGGAGAAAAGTTGGGACCAATTTGGCGGAAGGGGGTTCGTTCAGAGATAATTTATTTTCACGGTAAATTAAGCTACCCTGCAGTTAGGTAATTCAAAGGAAAATGGTAAATGGGGAGCGGCAAAGACAGCACAAGACATAATATAATGGAAAGGCTTCTGACATTCATTTTAACTTCATAAACGGCTTTTGATTTCATTATAATTTCTATTGGAAGGACATTAAAAGTAGGAGAAGGTGGAGCTATATATGTCAGACTCACCTGTACACGACAAAACATCGGAACTGGTCCACGTCATACACATCCACTCTCCCAACATCCACGTCTCCGACACCTGAGAAAAAAAACAAGGAAAAAATTCTCTTAAAATTTACTCCCGTTGCTTGACGGAGGGAACAACCTAGTTATTTGTAACCCCGCGTTAAAAACCTCCACGACACGACGAGAAAAGATTCATTATGCAAATTTAGCCCCAAGGCGATTCCATACACTCCCTACCATAAAAAAATATCTCCCGGTATGACACCATTTTTTTTTCTCTCTCTCTCCACAAGTCCACAACCAGCATAGCATATTATAGCAGCTCCGCCGTCCGTCCCTTTCAGGCAGGTCATAGATTCCAGCACTGTCAGTTTCATCACACCCAAGTGAGAATTCGTCTTATTCACTCTGTAAACTTCTTGACAGTCTGGCTGCTGCCACATCATCCCGCAAAACTCGGGCAAAAAGGCGTGAAAATCGCGATACAAAGCAGGAGCAGGGGGAATGGAATGTACTCTCTTGGTCGTCGTTCCTTATCCTCCTCTCTACTCACAACCCTTCCTTTTTCACGCACACACCGAGAAATCCAGAGAGTTTGGGATTTCCCCCACTTTATGTATACATATATGTATTTGAGTAGTAGTATCTCCGCATCATCATTTTTTTTCTCTCCTCTCTCTCCCTCAACTTACTTTTCTCTCGTCTCCCGTGTTTTATTGAAGACGAGTACATAAATTCCCACAACTTTCTCCTGTTAGCCAGCCAGAGATCCAGTTCCGCGTCTGCCTGAGTTATGTACCCTGTTATCCTTATATTATTACGGTAATAGGGTGTAACCTGTTCTTTACGAGGATGAGGATGCTGCATTCCAGCCATACCTCCATCTCCATCACTTTATTTCCAACCAACACACACCACTTCCACTTACTCTCGATCCCTTATACACTTCTCTCTCCCACACTTGAGGAGAGCCATTTTTCCCTCAAGACTCCAGATGACATGGATTTTATTTAACTAGGATTAGTTTTACACGGAGTGGATCTTAATGGCTAGCAAGAGGGCCGCGTAAATGGGGTGTGTAGGGATACTACTTTATATTTCATACGAACTCTAAACCAAAGCAATGCAATGCAATATATATTGATGATGATGTGATGTTATATATACGTCTACGTCTAACACCCGCCTAGACTCTAGGAAAAAAATGCTCTCCGGTTTTTTCTTGTGTATTACTATTACTACTATTACTTCCTTTCCCGCTTGTTGTATGTATTTGACCTTACTAGTTATTTTTCACATTCGTCTTTCCGTCTTGGGCAGAGCTTTCCCAAGTAATTTCCATACTTTATCGATTCCCCTGCTGCTGTCTACTCTAGCATGGTGGTGGTGGTAACTACATAATGGGCTCTCCCTTGACTTCGCGTGATGATGGCGGTGGTGGCGATGGCGATGATGATGAGCTGGCTGAATGGAGATTTTTCGGCAAAGTAGTATGTTCTTCTCTGACCTAATAGGAATTCGAGCTACAGTTTCGGCTTTTTGTACTGCTGGTGTTGCGTTGCTTGCTCCTCTTATTTCTAATTTATATTTTCGCGAAAGCTGCTCCCGTTTGCGGGAAAATCCGCTCTGGAAAGCTGGAAGCTTCCAAGTTGTGTAACCACCAAAGAGGAAAATCTTTAAATCACTTTTTCCCTAAAAAATTTTTTACCACCCAACATCGGTCATATATCAACGCCGCCCTTCAAACTCAATATGCTCCGTGCTTCGACTTCAGTTCAGATTTCTAGGATGTGCTCCGATGTTATTTTCTTTTCGAGGAGAAAGGTATGCAAACGCGGGTTTGATTAGTGGTTTAGGCAAAGCTGGAGAGAGTGTTGCCGGATTTTAAAAAAAAAACTTTTTCTTTTTTGAGGTAATAACCAGAGAGCAGAGAAAATTCTCGCGGATGAGTAAATTCCGAATTAGAGCATAAAAGCCGCGGTTTAGCTGTTGGGAAAAAGATTTTTTTTAAAAAAGAGATAGGTAAATACGCTCGGTGTTCTGCTTTTTCAGGTGGGGCTCTTCCCTGAGGGAAGTGCGGAGGCGGGGAAATTATAATACGGATATTACCATTTTACTAGAAAAAACTATACTTGTCATTTCCTGTGTACCCTGTTAACTCTTCTCGCTGAAAAACGGATTAAATAGATAATTCGGAGCCGCGGAAACGCGTTTCAAGAGCGATTACGAGAGTGGATGATTGTGTTACAAAATATATATCTGTGTTCATTTCAGGAAAACGCATTTTATTCCTAGGTTCCGTTATATCCGCTTTATGCAAATTTCCGAGAGAAATTCGGAACTGTGGAAAATGTAATGTTTAATCCGGGAAGTTAAAAAGGAAGTTGATCGTGGTGGTGGATGTGGAGCAGTTAACAATAATTTATGTAAAATGCAGTGTTCAATATGGCTTTCTATTTCACACAAGCACTTTTTTTAAACTATGCAAGTGAGTCCCATTCCGAAAAACATTGGTTTCCCCTGAACTGAAAGAAACAACGTTATTGTTATCTTCTATCGTGTCACCACCTCTCTCTTCTCGCTTAGGATAGGGATATCACCCAGATGAAATTTTATTTGGCAGGAGGTAGCCATCAAGGAAGAGATTTGACTTGAAGTGAGCAAGTAAACAAAAGTCAGAGTGGAAACAAACACTATTGTCAACTTTTCCCCCATCTTTTCATCCCCTTCCATGTCCAACCACTGAAACCTGTCAATCCGACGAGGAGAGAAAAAAAGTGGAAGTGGAGAAATGGAGTTACTACGAATTTAGTTTTTCAGTTGAGTTTTACCCGGTGCAGGATATTCAAAAAGAAGGACAAAGGGAGCTCATGCATAAACATGAGCTCCTGTGTCTTCATCTAACTCAATTGACGTGACGTTGTTGATGGGAAAAGCGACTATATAAAAATCCCCCCACCCACCCTCCATTTTATAGGAGGAACAGGAGGAACGAACGGCGGTGGTGGTAGCGCGTTGTTGGAGAACCACAAGAAACCCGAAGACAACCAAGAGGGAGATGAGGTTAAGTACATAAAATGAAAAGAAATAAAAGTGCCACTAGTCTCTCCTGCTCTCTCTCTCCCTCTCTAACTAAATATACATCCTCTTATATATTTCACTCGCGAATGGGGCGAAGAAGATTGAAAATGTGGAGAAAACTTGCGGTTTCCTATTGTTATAACATTTTTTTTGTCAGTGGTGTGGTGTGGAGGAACGGAGGAACGTCTGGTGCTTCCACCAACTGGGGATGCATATACCTATGCATGCATAGGTAATAGGTATAGATATATAGTTGTAGAAGAAGAGGTAAAATGGAGCACACTCACCTCATATACAGCTCCCAAGGGCATCACGAGGCAAGCTACCATGAGATCTGCCACTGCCAATGATAGAATCAGGTAGTTGGCAACGCTATGCAGATTCCTCTCCATCCAAATGGCCGCAAGGACGAACACATTTCCTAGAAAAACAGAAAAAAAGAAGCACTTTATCTCAGGGTGTGGGTTGGGTAAACCAACATTGCATCATCATCATCATACATAGTAATAATTCTGTTCATCCATTCTTTCATCCGCTTTAAGGATGCACCACCACCGCCGACACCGAGTTTTTCAAGGGTAGAGAGGGACTCAAGTGAAGTGCTGCTGCTGCTGCTGCTGGAGTTGGAGTTACATTACGTATTATATAACCCGGCTAATCTGCGGCGGTGGCGGGAGGGAGGGAAGGTGTGATGTGTGTGCACAAAGTTTTCGATCAGTGGGCCACTCCAGCCAACCAGCCAGAGAACAGGCCTCGGGTTCAAGATCGGTTTTTGTCACTTTTTATTAAAAAAGCGTTATATCATCACGTGGAGGTGCCGTGGTAGATAAAGAATTTGGTGGTGCTCACATTACTCACACACACGCTTTTGTTAAGGTTTTTTTGTACCAAGGGAAAAAAATATGTATGAAATAATAACTTTCCGCTCTCGTTCCTTTTGTTCCTTTAGCGGGGAAGATGGATGATTAGCAAACAGGCTGTGGCGGACTGTGCTGTGTGTATTGATTGGCAAGTGTCAAGGAGGTTCACTTCACGTTCATGTGCCAACATTATGCAATTTAACTCCACCACTACCACCAAAAATGCCGTAACGTAATAATGCTCCTGCTCCTGCAATGATTTTTATTTTGGAAAACTCGCACCCGCTCCTTCCACCACACTCAATTTTTTATTATGGAATATTATTATTATTATTATTATTATGCTGTTCCACATTTTCCTTTTGAAATTTGAAAGGCAAAAGGGAATACAAAAATTCCGTGCAACTTTATTCGATCCACTTAAAAAACAAGAAGCAGAAAAAAAAACTTTCAAAAGCCGTTAGACTGGAATATAAAGGCCGTCGATTTATGAAAAAAATATGTTTGCTACTGGAACTAAACACACTCTTTCTCCTCCTCTTTGATCCGCTTCCAAGAAAACGATTTGACTCTTCAATCAGAACACACAACAAACCTGGACTTTTTTTGTCTAGAGAAAAAACCAAGTAGGGAAAGGAAAAATACAAGTAGTGTACAGACAGAATATACTACTACTACACGGGTGAAAGCGCACCTTACTTTTTCTCTTTCCCCCTCTATTTTTGCACCCAACAAACAAAGGGAATTTGGACAAGTTTGGAAGGGAGAAAAGATCATCGAAAAAGAAAAGCTGGAATATAATATCCATGGAGCAGCAGCCTATCCATAGGTCTCCCAACTCACTTGCTAGTGCAGCGGAGAGTTACTTAAATCAGAAACAAGTAGGATTGTGATCTGAGTGAGTGGAAATCGAAGCTCCAAAGAATATAAAAATGTAACGGTGGTAAGTTGGTTCAAGTTGGTTGTTGTGAATGGGAGTAGTAGTGCGCCCTCCTCAACAAACAAAACCAAGTTGGAGAGTATTTTTTTCTCATTTCCTAATGGAAGCAGCAAGTGAAACCTGCTTGTCCGATAACATTCCTTGTGTAAGTAGTTATTTTAATGTGAATCACTCTTCCCACGTACGTAACCAGCCTACTTGTGTAGGGGCCATAGATAGCACACACATTTATTGCTTTTTCCCCCCCGTTTTCCCCTTGGAAGATACCCAGGCTCAGAGGTCGCTTTGCTGCCGTTGCGTTGCGGGGCTCGGGAATGCGGAATAACAGAGAAATCGCTTATACACAAGCTATCCCTTTAAGGTGAAACGCTAAGCTGTAAATAAGTTTACTTTTTTTTGCGTTACGTACTTTCTTACTTACTACTTGCTCACTCCGACCACGACACATATCTCCTGATCGTGACTACTACTTCTCTTGGGTGCAGTGGAGGAGTAGTGGAGGCGAAAGTCGTTTTTAAAAAACAAAAGCCTCTTGTTTTTTTCATGGCCTTTTTCTCCATATTTACTTTTGTCTTGGAACATGACTTACATACTCCCTTGGCTTGGCCCAAGCTAGATCACTTCGGCGGCGCGGGTGTTTACTACTTATACAATATTTCCAGATAATGATAATATACACTGTTATGGAGCTCCACTTATGGTTGTAGTCGTTGTGGATGGAGGGCGGGTGGGGGGGGGGAGAAAAAAAAAGAAATTGTGTAATGTTTCAGGTTATTGTAACCCGGGAAAAAAGCTATGCTTCCATTCTCTAATGTATTCCGGCGTCCTTCTCCTGTCAGCCGGGAACATTGGATTTTGTAGCTCCAAGCTCCGCTGCTCTCCGCTCCGTTTTTTTTTTCTTCTCTTTTTCACCAGGAAACTTTTTCCTCTAGAATATTAAGGATCATTTCTATTTCGGAAATGGTACTGCTCTCGACTACCCCCTTTATATTGTGATGTATTGTATGGGATATTATAGGCTGCATGGCTTGTTCAAAAAAAATAGTGTGGACCATAGAATTTAAGAGGTACAAACTATAAACGAACGAGTCTCTCGTTTCGTATTCTTCTTTTTTTTGAACCCGACCCCGTTAACGCAAGACCAATATAACCACTTTGTAAGTTGATAGTTACACTCATTCCAGGAAGTTACTCAAGTTTTTTAATTAAGTCAACCGGGCCCATCACAGAGAGGGCCCACAAGCTGGAGAAAAGCTGTACACCAACCATGCACCACCACCTGACCTGTACCATTATCATGCAGTACGGAGAAAGCTGCAGAGGGAAACGTGTCAGGTAGGGACGGAGTGAGTGAGTGAGTATATGAGCCATGAGCTGAACTGAACTGTTCCGCAGTGAATTTCCTCTCCCCCAGTCTTTATCATCCTTGTTAGGGAAAATTACTTTGAGGCTATTCATTTAGCTCATTTGATGATGTGGATAGGGCAATGGAAGTAATAACATAACAGCAGGTAATATTAGGGAGATATAATATATAGGACCACCGACCACCCAAATCTTTAAGAAAAAAACTATCTTCCTCCGGAACTCATTTCTTTTCGGGGAGAGAGAAATTTGCTGTTCATATCCTAAAACTCAACGTGGCTTCAAAAAATTCCGGTCTTATAGAGAACCGGCGTGTGTGGGGGGGGGCTGTGCTCGAGGTCGATAAGATCCTGTTTCATACATATATTTTTTTATACGCATTCATTATGCATTTTATATAACCTCCCGGCTTTACCACAACATTACAATAAATGCGAAAAGTAAGTTGAGCCTGAGGTCGGACTAAAAGTGCAATGAGGAATTAGACATCCTCTCCTCTCCTCTCTCCTTTCATATATGGCTTGCCCCCGAAGATATTATATTACATAAAGCCAGCAGGCATCTCTCAACCAACCCAAACATCTTTTGAAACAAGCCCAAAACTCTGCTGAAAACCCTGCCTTCTTCTTCTTTTGATTGTTGCTCGTTTCATTTCCTATCGTCGCAGCAGCGGATCCTCCAAGAGCCCAAACTCTTTTTCGAAAAGTACGCACTCCGTCGCAAAGGCGAGGAAGAAGGCTGGTGGTGCAGTAAGGAGCACCACCGCAGCTACTTAATGGAAATGAAACTACCCCTCTGAAATAAGAACACACGATGAAGAAGTAAAACTAGATTTACCTTTTGAGTTGGCTCTCGGTGCACTACAGCCAAAGAATGTGCATAGTCATGAATGAAGATATCTGCATCATGTAAACTGTCTAAAAGTGTAAACCCTATTTAACCCTGTCGAACTTGGCTTATTCCCGACTTATTCCAGGACAA